>PVLA01005886.1:0-135920 GCA_004027455.1 Hydrochoerus hydrochaeris
AGGGCCTGCCATACTCTTATAAAGTGATAAGGGAGGAGATGTAGGGAGCAGCATGATAGCTTCATGGCTGCCGCTCCATCTCTCCCTCCTGTGGGCGTCCAGTGCATCGGCCTACATTTCCCAGGATCCTCTCGCCCCACCCAGGAAATGACAGTGACCCATCCGTAACTTCCTGCCCCCGCTTCTTTATAAGCCAGGAACATTGTTCAATAAACGAGGTTTGATTGGAAAACTTCAACTTGCCTCCGTCTCTCTCTCTTCACCCTGCCCCCGCCCCGTTTTCCTTCCTCTAGGGGAAAACCCACGCATTGGTCCGCAGGCCGGATAAAATATTGCAACAAAAAGTACCAAATCTAGAAACTTTACTATATTACAGTACATGCCAAATCTTCACCATGAGCTCCTGGCGTTTCTGCTTGCTTGCATGAACAGTAAGGGGTCCAATACTCAGTCACGGTAGATCAACATAGGCACATAAATTGGTCTTGTACCATAAATCGGTACAAAATGCATGTCCACTTTCTAATTATTATAATAATTAGCTTGATATTTCAGACACCTTTTCCCAATACAAATGATATATGTCATTAACACTGAAATGAGATATGACAATGTTTAAATGCATACATACATATTCATATGCATGAATCAACTGTGACCATACAATATATACACCTGCCTACATACGCCAGATGGACTAATAAAAGTAAGATTTCTTTTAGTAAGGCCCATCTATGACTGTAAACAAAGGAGGAAACTATTCTTTTCATTGATATTTCCATAGAAGTACCGCATGCTAACTTTTTCAAAGAACTGTTCACTCTCTTGGGTAATGGAGCTATGTACTAAAGAGAACATTATTGAACTGATCTCCATAAACTTGGTCAGGGTGATCATTTTACACTTGTTCATGCCTGTCTGCCTCCTGTATGTGCCTAAGCTGCAGGTGTAAAGCGTCCCTTGCTGTTAACATGATGAGCTATTAGCCAAGCATGTGCAGCAAATAAAATCACAATTTGAAAAGTACTCTGGGGAGGAAATGTAGTCTTTAAACAATTCCACTGGGCCTTCTTAAGTTTTGGTGATTAAGTGGAAGAGCCGAAAATGGTGAAAATTGTGAGACCTATCTGAATTCTAACTTTAGAGGATTATTTAAAAATTGAGATGAACACCCTTGAAAAATTCCTTTTAAGAATTAGATGCAAAGAAGTAGTAGATTTGAGTGTTATGCTAAAGGGTTGCTGTTTCTTGTAAAAAAAAAATATATATATATTATATGATAATATATAATATATTGTGCACATATTTACAATAATATAATTATAATGACTATTACATCATATGTTATAGTATATATTATATATAATATGTATAATATATTTTATATAATTTTAATGTAATAGACTGGATGGGCCATGGGGAGGAATGGTTTTTTTGTTATAAAATGATATAGTCTCTCAAGGTAATTTATCTTCTAGATATCTATTGCTAGATAAATGGTAGGTTATTTATAAGTGACTTGATAAAGTGATCCTGATAAATGCTGAAGGGCACTCTCAGGACAATTCCAGCCAGCATCCCCAAGGAGCCTAGGGAAATGACACACTGTCTTGACCACTGAATACTACTGGAATAAATAATATACCTTGCAAGTACACGGCCCAAAACAAGGGTCCACATTTGTGCTCCCCGAGCCACTGCAGTTGCAGGGTTGGCAGTCTGGGTAGCCGATATAACCCCTGGCACAGCGATCACAGCTCACCCCTCCAAAGCCAGCTTTGCAATGACAGGATCCAGGTGCCAAACCTACAGAAAGAGATGCCACACATTAACAGTCTAAACAATTTTTCATCTTAAGGCTTCAGTCTCTAATTTCCTTTAAAAACATACTTTGATCCCAAAAATCTTGATATACATCAATAAAGTTAAAATCAAAGTGCAAGGAGTTTAAGTAGATGTTTGCCGTGTTTATGCTGACATAGAATCTGATAAGCCACCCGTAGAGTATTAAGAATGAAGAGGAAGATGAAATCTCGAATCAGCTACACTACAGCCACCATCTACCAAGGCTCTAGAAAAGCTGGGTAATAATGAAAGAATAATTGCCTTAAACTACACCAAGAAGAGCAAACAGGAACCTGTACAAACCTGATGGCTCATAAAATGAGCCTCCTCCAACATAATATCTGAAGGCGGGAAAGAGCCCTGGAGACACAGGTGTAGTTCTTACCCAGCAATTTAACATCATAAGCTAAGGGCAATGCCTCTGTAGTATTAGGAGGAAAGAATAACTGTGTTCATGGGGATGGATATATTGGGTATTAGAAATAGAAGGCAAATATGAAAGCAGTTTTAATTTCCTTTGTTAAACAATTATACAAAGAGAAATGTAAAAGAGAATCATTATTGCCACGAACATGTTTAGTGTGTTCATTAACAGTGCTGTGAAGGATGCTGGTCTGTTGTTTCTGCTTCTTACTAGGAAAAAAGACACAGAATAAATGAATACGACTGACAGATTTTTAAAATTCGGAAAAGGGGTAAGACAAATCAATAAGATATAGTCCAGCAGACAAAGAGGAAGGGAGGACAGAAGGGAGCGTGCCCGGGTGTGGAAAGCATTGCACCGAGCAACACCGATAATGCAAAGACGCTCTCCGCGGTAAACGGTGTTTCTAGTCCTATCATAAGCAGGTACAGTGATGCGTAATAGAGATATGTTAAATGATTGGAAATAGTAAAAGGACAAGGACATAAATGTGTGCTAATGGTAACCTTAATCAGGGTCATGTGTAGATTGTATGTGATATATTTGCATTTTCCATTAATAAAGATGCATTAAATGATTTATATTATTATATTTATGGTTCAAATAAGTAGTAATTATGAACTCAAAATATACAAAAGATACTGAAAGTCTGAATACTTGTTCAAAATCAATGGTTAAGAAACTATTTAAATATCTACACAAAAATTGGGGAAAATAGAAAATTTGAATGATCTAATAATGTTGAATTATACATTAAATAGTATATAAATATGTAACATAGCTTATTATTTACTACTCTACAAAGAAGAAAATATATAACATTTATTTTCTTAAATTACTACTGTATTTCTAGATTTATATCAAATCCTACAATAAATTAAAATCAACTATGAATTTCAAATATGATTAAATGTTACAAAAATGTCAACCCCCATAAAGGTAATAATATCTCTAAAGCACTTGAGTTAAAGAGAAAACACAAATCTTCAGTTGTAAATTTAATGAAAGGAAAACAGTCTTCTAAATAGAATATGTTGTTAATGAGGAAGAAATTTAGCAGTGTTTATTGGATATGGAAAAATAGTAATCCAAAGTTAACTTACAGACTTATGTCATTCCAGCATTCTAAAAAATGATTAATTACAATTTGAATCATGTAATTATAAAATGAGGGAAAATACATAATTAACACAAGAAAAAAAAGGAGATTTGAAAAGTAATAAAAGTGTTTTAAAAAGAAATCTTCAAACTGATCAGGATGTGAAAAGGTGGGGCATTATTAAAGCTTTACCACAAAAATTTTAATGTCATATGATTTTTACAAATTGCTTTCAATGTTTCAAACTCTCAAAGACATATAAAATAGAGAGGTAAGTAACTGAATTTATGCAGCTGGTAGTATCTTATATCCTAATACAGCAAAGATAGATTAATCAAAATAAAGACAATCATTGCTAACCCCTGAACATATTTTTGGTTTTGGGCATTTTATTTAGCATTACACACAGGACATGGGTTAACTCAGTAAGCAATACATCAAGGTGAGGTAAACACTATTAATTTTTTTCTGTTTTTAATGCAGACTAAAACACAGAGAAGCTGATGTTCCGGATAGCATAACTGGCCACGGTCAGGTCCACAGACAGCTGAACTTATAAACGTAGATGAGAAAATTGTAAGTAGAATAATCACCAAACTGAATTTAAAGTGCATTCAAATGTCTTTTCATGATGGTCAAAAAAGATTTCTTCTTTATAAATATAAATACTGTTTAATATTAACAAGCTTTTTTTATTACTGGAAGTTGAATGTAAGATATTCATATCGAGGTACATCTTCAGCCTTTTTAAAAAATTTTTATTTTGAGACAGGGTGTTATAAACTTACTAAACTGCCCAGGTTGGCCACGAACTTGCAAGTTTCCTGCCTCTGCTTACCAGAATGCTGGGATTACAGATATGATCTACTGTGTGGACAATAAAATTAATTTTTATGTATAGCTTTCATAGATCAAATTGATAGGAAATCTGCTACTGTAATGTATTGTAACAAAGACTTCCAAATCATTAAAAATCAACACATCCAGTGTTACAATCTGTAAGTTATAGTAGGCAGTTCTGATACGCTATTGAGAGTAAAATGATGATCGACAAGCATAATGTGTTATATATCCAAAAAAAGCCTGAAGAAAAGAGTTTCAGTGTCTTTACCATAACGTATGTTTGAGGAGACAGATATGTGAGACCTTGAGCATTAAACAAAATATACATATATTGAATTATTCCATAATACCCAATAATTATTCACAAATCTTAACTTTTGAGATATTTTAAGATTTTACATTTTTAATTTAAAATTTAAAACTTTCCAGAAATGAAGTCACCATGAAATGCTAAATGCCTATCCAACTTGTGTCTGGAAATTTTATATACTAAAGGCCCACTCTTGTTCATAACTAAATAACAAATCTATAGATATATCAATGGATGATTGATTGTGTTGCAGTAAAATAAAGAAAAATAACTTTAAAGGTGAGAAACTACAAAACTGACTTCTAGATGGTCACTAAGCTTACAAGCCAGTGTCTTTTGCAGAGTGGACCATCAAATTGTGGGAAATTATGGTTTGTGGAGCATGGCTTATGAAACAATAGTAATTAAAAAGTCCTAGGTCCTATCAAAGTTAAGTAAGTCAGAACAGAGAATCTCATAAATTCATGGCCTCTGAACAATGGAACTAGGAGATACACATACACATGCACACGAAACACCCACGTAATAATGAAACACAAACGAAAACACGACTGAAGCAACAATGAGTAGCAAAATCAAGCCACAGAATAAGACTCAGACAGATAGTAGAGAGCTACTAACAGATGCAGAACATAAAGAAAATACAGAGTATAGAAAACATGGAGATATATTTTGCAAATGGAAAGGGGGCCAGGAGATGGAAAGAAGCAGGAAGTAGGAGACGGGAAGTGGGCAGAAAAAGGATTAAGCTACATTATATATCCGTGCCGGTTCCCCACAGGGAATGTACAGCTTTCATCGTACACTGCAAACATTTACAAGCAACATAAAAAAACTAAAAAATATTTCTTGGTTATAGGAATACTGGTACAACAGACTTACATAGAGTGAAAAACTATGTTTACAGAGATAATATCAGTGAATAGAAGGATACGATTTGAAAACAAAATATAGCTAGAAATTTCCCTTATAAATATTACAAAGTAAATTCCAGATTGAATTGTTTTTAAGTGAAATCATGCAAATGAAGCAAAAAAATTAGTCTAATCTCAGGATAGAGAAGAGTTTTGGGATTTAAAGAGCATGTAAGAAATCCAATAGAGAAATGTTAAAGTACATAATGATCATATTTAGTGTCATTATAATAACTGAAGGTTATCTGAATTTTAAGACCAATTTTATGAAAATATTTCAATTCTATATGTTAGAAATTCTTATCCACAATAACGAGACATAAAGAAAATCTAGAAATTGTTTATAACGAGTGTGTTGGGTGTTTGTTTTGTTCTATATTCTGTACTTCTAGGGGTTGAACCCAGGGCTTTGCATATACTAGTTAAGCACTCTACCACTGGGCTGTGGCCCCAGCCCCTCTTTTTGTTTTTAATCTTGAGAGTACTTGTATAGATAAGGAGGAAAAAATCTACTTACCTCACACTGAAAGAAAACAAAGGAAACAAAATTCACAGAACCAATCCATTTATATTTCTTCAAATCAATGCCAGTGAGATACTAGGATACATGCAATTTCTACTGTTGAAACAATTTGATTAAATAGTTCAGACCATTAAACCATACATTAGATTGTTTTTCTAAAGAGATCCACAGCTCAGGTTAAGTATACAGGAGAAATGCATTGCAAGTATGCATTCAATTGTGCAACTCAGATTTCTGTGGCATAATGTGAATCTAATTATAAATGCTGATTAGATTTCAATGGTAAAATGGTAAGAATTAATCTTTGTTTTAAATGTGATTATCTGTTTGAAAAGATAAATATGTGAGAGACAAGTGTAAAAGGCTCAGACAAGCAAAGGCGGTATTCTGGTCAGCATACAAATTAGACCTCAAGAGACAAGGCCTAAACTTAATAGCTTACAAGACAGAAATGTAAGCTTTCTACTTAACCTGCTGAAGATATCATAGAAGAGATATATGTTAGAAATCTAGGGATGGTACAGAGGACAGATGCAATTTGAATAAAATATTTTTCTTTCTCTCAAAGTGGAATCAATATGAAAACATTTTGTTTTGTTTTCCAAATGTATCTTTTTAATTAATGTATTTATTTTGGTACTGGGAATCGAACTCAAGCTTGCCAGGCAGGCGCTGTGCTGCTGAACTATATCCCTTGCCTCCCAAGTTTATCCTTTCTGTTTGAATTTAATTAAGTTCATTGGTACAGTTTAGGTACATACAATGATCACATTCATCATAAGCAGTTATACCTACCTGTTTGGTTTTTTCCTTCCCATTTCCCTCCTCTCCCAAAAACTCCTTAAAGATTGGAGGGATTTTCAGGAAAAGTGCCTCACTACACTTACATTGCAAAGGAGAAGGTGGGTAAAGAAGTTGAAAAGAACACCACTGCTGAACATTTTAGTCTTTTCCTCGTTAAAAATTTTATTTTACCCTGTATTATTTTATGGCCATAAAATATTTATATATATAAAGATCTTCATTAAAGCACTGGTGACAACAAACAAAAATTAGGAAAAAAAATAAGTGTTTAACAATATAAAGTTGAATTGGTAGACAGTTAGGTACAAACATTTTCTGATGTATTTTTTAGGTGTTCGAACTAGATTTCAGGGAAGATTTTTAGGAGACTTGGAAGAAAACAGCAGGCAAAGTAAAAAGGAACAATATCAAAAATTCTCTATGCACTGTGACAAATATATACAAAAACATTAACACTAGCATCTGCTAAATTGCCACTGAATTATATAGATTTACTTTTTACATTTCTACTTTTATAACTTTGCAATGATAACGTACTTATTTTAAAAGAGGAAGTCAAAATGACATTATTGACAACACTGT
This sequence comes from Hydrochoerus hydrochaeris, assembly GCA_004027455.1. Taxonomy (NCBI): domain Eukaryota; kingdom Metazoa; phylum Chordata; class Mammalia; order Rodentia; family Hydrochaeridae; genus Hydrochoerus; species Hydrochoerus hydrochaeris. The sequence continues at coordinate 7,345 of PVLA01005886.1, forward strand.
GATTTAGTTGTTATCCATAAAGAGGGGACTTAAAATGAAGAAATGGCCCAGTAATAGTTATGGTTTATTTAGGTCGAGAACCTCCTCTCAAAGCCTGATATTCTTAGGGGTACAGGCTGGCGGAAGGTGGTCTGATATAGGGGCACTGGAGCTGATTTGTTGTTAAGAGATGGGGTCTGGTGGTAAGAGAGCGTGCACATCGCTGCACAGGGATGTTCCCCAGAAGGGGGCAACTCCCTCTCTATTCCCTCCTCTGTCCACTTCCCGGGTGACCTGATAGGCACAGCGTTTCCCCTGCTGGGACTCTGCCACACTGTCCTGCCTTGGAGCCAGCAGAGTATGGAACACAAATGCCAAGCACAATAAACTGTTCCTCCTTCAACTGGTGAATGTAAGATATTGTGTCCCTGTGACAAGACAGTGACGAAGACAGCAACTCATCATTTATGTATTAAAACACAGCAAAGCTTAAATGGATAATCCTACAGACTTAATAAAGAAAGCTGAACTACACCGAAGGAGCAAGGCTTAGGGGAAAGCCTACACTGTAGCCATGATTCACTTCAGTCCTTTCAAAGAAGACAAGAATTCACTCTTTTGAGACATAAAGGAACCATTCCAGATACATGTTATGAATTTCCTACTGGAACTTGGCACCTAACTGCCTTGGAAGTAGCTCTCAAACCTTTTATACAGGCAGTGATGTTGGCATTGGATTCCTTAATGTTTGGAGTTCACTGTGAATTCCATTACACAAAGTATTTGGCTTAAATCAGTGTCAGCCTCCTTCCCTCTCTTTAACTCATGACTGTTCTATCTTTTTAGTCCCTGGGGCAACACCTCTTGCTCTCTAATTTCCTGCTTACATCTCAAAGTCGGGTCTCTGCTTCCCATTGAAACTCAGACCCTTCATTGAATGCTGCCATTTTACACGAGAACTCACAGAAGCTACTGCATTTTTAGAAGAAATTGAGGATAAAAAGCTTTGAATCCTTACGCATTTGTTATTGGGCATATAGATACATACACACAGTCTCGCATGACTTCAGGATGGCTTGGCAATGACAGACATGGGTTTGTAAGAAGATTGTGTCACCCAATGAAGTTTTACTTTGTGTATTCACATTGTGGCATTGGAACGACAATCAATTCACCTAATGACACATTTTCCAGAACTTATTCCTATCATAAAGTGACCCGACTGTATACACACACATATATACACAGACACACCCATGCATACATAAGTGATTACTATTTTTGCTTTTTAAAGGGTTATAATATAAACTTAATTACTAAGCGAATAAAACACTGGCCCCTGAGTGAAGACTGCTGTAACACAGACTGAGGAGGGCTCATCATGCGCATGGACCACACCAGCTTCTAAGGTGCTCTCCCAGAGCCCCGCAGGGTCCTCACCTCGGCGGGCGCGTTTCTCGTCCTTGACGCAGATTTTACTCAAGGAACCCACTGGATCGCAGTGACAAGGCTGGCATGGTATTGGATAATTTGGTGACACCTAACAGAAATATTAAAATGCTTTCAGTCAAATGTAATAAAAACAACACTATTTTTCAATTCAGTGAACTTTTAAGGATGGATTAGTTTTATAATACATAATAAATTATTTTGAGAAAATTATGAAACATTATCTTTCATAGATGTAATTCCTAAAATCTAACATTCTAAATATATACACAGAGTAAAGAAGATGGGACAATAAACTCTTAATATTTGCCACCTAGATTCCACAGCTATCAAGATTTTGTCACACGCATCTCATGTCTTTCTATCCTTTACTGCATTTTTAGAAGAAATTGATGATAAAAAACTTTGAATCCTTACACATTTAAAGATGCATCTATCTTTTGTCACCAGAGTATTATTATCATAATTCAGAAAAATGATAATATCTGTTTGGATTGTCTAATGACATTCCATAAAACGTCTTCCTGGATATTTTGCTTTTTATTTCAACATTGCTTGAAATTAGCAATGTAAAGTTTCTGCTCAATTTATTTTTAAGAACCTCTTTCACATTGATCATGATATGATTGTTTAAATACAAATTTGTGTTTGGTGCACTAAAATACTATTAAATCTTTGAATTAAAACCTTGGTTTTCTAAGAGGTTGCGTAACTGGAGAGAAAAAAATAGAAACCAGTTTAGAAAACAAGGCTCATGTCCCAGTATGGCCATGTACAGGCTAGGGGCACTGTGCGAGTTATTTACTTCCTTGTACTAGGAGGAGAATAAAGACAACTACAAAAATATTCTGTAAATTAAAATGAAAAGGAATAACACATAAAGCATCTCATAAGAGTTCCAGAATATATTAAATACATAATATATTCTGTAGATTTTACTGCTTTATTTTAATTAAACGAAGTTAAACTATGCTAAAATAATGTACAATTACGTTTTCTAGACAGAATAGGAAAAGAACCAAAAGTAAATTAGATGTCCAGGAAACACTGAAATGGTGCTGAATATAATTTATTCACCTATATACATGTATCAATATACATACACATACATACTTACATATGTGTGTTTGCATATATGTGTGTGTGTGTGTGTGTGTGTTTCATTCACAAGTGGAAACTTGTTAGCTGGTACACTTAAGGGCATTAAAACTAGAGCTGTTTACATATGATTGTTTACAGTTGATTGAATGTGGATCAAATAAGTTAATAGAGCAGTTTCAAAATCATTACTTGTTCAAGCTCATTCATTTCTCCGATTATGAAATACGAATTATGCACAGCACAGACTGCAGTCCTGCCCCTGCCCTAAGTTTATAGGATTATGTTTTGAAAGGCAATGACTAAAGAGAATATGCCAATATTAAAAGAGACACACAAACAGAGCCATGAGGCAAAAAAAGGAAGAATATTAAAACACAAGAAAGTCAAGCGGTGTTTTGCAGAAAAACTAACATTTGTACGAGAGCTTCAAACATGAATAGCAATGTAAAAGTGGAATTGGAAGAAGAAAGGCTTTCTACCCAGAGAAAACACTAGGCCATTAAAAAACCTGTGATATAGAACAATATGTTGTTTTGGATAAACACTGATTCAGGAATACAATTTATGATCTCAGTGATGAGCTTCAGTGATTGAAGGCCTTCTACCCACTATAATTTCTGCAGTAATTGGAAAAACTTGTTTGAATTAGACTGCTCACCAAAAGCTAATCTATAAGATTATGTGGATATGCCTACACTGATTTTTAATTTTATCAAAATAATAATTCAGACAGTCCTGTAAATACTGTGTTACAGATATTTCATGCATAAAATATACACACATATCAATCAAATTTATATATTTAGTATATAAATGTAAAATCAAATTTTGAGAAAACAGTTTTAAGAACATCATAGAAATAAATTATGTTCCAGGGCACAAAAGTTTATTTTCATAACTTTGTAGAATTTTTCCCAACTAAGTGCTTGCAACACTTGCATATAAAAATTTCCATTTAGCAAAAGTATTTTTGTAAGTACCAAAACATCAAAATCTAATGCAGATTTACTTAATTATTTGACTTGTAATAAAAACTTGATCAAGCTTCCAGGCCTGATTTAGTAGTGTGTCTTGTAGGAGAATAATATATCATTGGATGACAATGATGAATTACGAATCCTGGTCAAAACATAAAAATTAAATTATTTGAGGACCTGCGTGAATAAGGAACTAGCAGGCAGAAACCACAAGAATGTGATGTTTGAAGAAAAAAAAAATACACATTGAAGAACATCCATCCTCAAAGAGGGCCAAGACCAAATTCTTCCTATCTGCCCCTGTCAAATGCTTAACAAGCAATTGTTGGGTAAATACACGCGAGACACGCCAAGGAATGCAGGAGACAGCAGTGCTGGAAAGCTGAGTAGGCCGAGCAAAGCTTTCAGGTGCTTCCCACCATAAAATGAACGGAAAACAGAGTTTAAATCAACTAAGTTAGAAATGTTAAATAAATACCTTGAGTTTTCTCTGTATTCTAACAAATACAGGAAAACCTCCACCAATTTCCGGTGCCACTCAGTAAGCTTACTACTAATCAGAGAGTGACTCAAAACCTCCTCAGGAAGATATAGAATGTCAAGTCTCTATATTGTGTTATTCAGAATATCCCTTAAAAGCAATAATTACATCAGATGCAGTGGATGCACCTGTAACACCAACCCCCAGGGCAGGCTAAGCAAGAAGATTCTGAATTCAAGCGCTGATGTGGGGACTTAGTTAGGACCTGTCTTAAAATTTCAAAAATAAATAAATAAATAAAAATGAAGCAAAATAAATGGGCTGGGAATGTAGCTCAGGAGTAGAGTGCCTTCAAATGTAATCCTCACTCTAACAGAAGTGAAATAAATAAATTAATAAATAAAAATGTGATACTTATTTAATATGGAGAAGCCAATAAAAGTAGACCATGGGATGAACCAGGTACTGAAATACCACATTTTGAAGTGTCATTGCAGGTATTGTAAATATACCCAAAGCATAAAGGAAACAAATATTTTTACTCAGTGGATACATGAAATATTTCAGCAGAGAAACAGAAACTGTAAGAAACATAATTCCTGAGAGTCAAAAGTACATATGATGTGTGATGGAAAAACTGAGTGTCTAAAAATTAAAAACTTAAAAGACACATTGCTATTAATCCTCCTTGCTTCAAATACACTTATTCCAACATTCTTGCCACTTTCTAGAGTGGTTCTGGAAGCCCTCTTTCATGAGAATACAACATAATATTTTTTGAAGCCTGCCTTTTCATTGGATAGCACAGGGCACCTGATTCACTCTTTGTTTTTTCACACCTTGTGAAGATACTCAAGGAAGACAACGTCCGGAACTTCCTCAGAAAGTGACAAGAACAAATGGGACAATTGTATTTGAAAGGAGGGTGGGAGGAAGAGGGGCCGAGGGTGATTAATAGCCATGGAGCTTTTACTGTAAGAATATTTTTTGATCCCTAAGCATACACTATATTTTTGATCAACCCTTGTATGTCAATTTTAAAATTCTCTGGCTGTGCTTAATGTCAGATTACAAATGACAAGAAGAATACTTCAAATAATGACACATGGCAGATGAATAATCAAATATAAAGAACAGAGAAAGAAAAAGCTTTTAAAAATAACAGCACTGCCTCATTAACCTATCAGGTGCAACCCAGAAGCACAACATGCATGTAGTTGGACTGTCAGAAGGAAAAGAAGAAACATGGGCCAAAAAATACTTTTCAGGAACTAGGATGTAAAATTTCCTAAGTGTAGAATTAACTCTCTGTTTATTGTTTTATCAAGCTCAGTGAATTGAACAAGATAATCACAAAGAGATCAAACATAAATACATCAGAGTCTGAGATTGGAATACATTTTGCAGAGATAAAGAGCAAAATGTGGCTTTGTAAGTGACATAGGGTCTCTCTTTCTCCTCCTTTTTTTAATCCCTCATCTATTTTTGTCTCTTCCTATTCATCTTCTAACAAATCTTTACAAATGCCAAAAAAAAAAGTTTAGCTTGCAGATCATGTATAAGTTGGCCATAGACAAGAATGTTCTAAATGCCAGTTTTCCTATTAATGGTGCAAATCCTGAAAGCACATGCAAAGAGAGTATGTTGAAATTAGCTAGTAAAGTAAAGATTGTTATGACTTGTATCTAGATGCTCCCATAAAGCTTTATTAGCTCATTGGGGAGACTTTAGGGAAGTGATTGGAACTTGGGTCTCTAATACTTATGAGTGAATTTGTCCACTGATAAGCTGATAGCTAAATGTGGTGTTGGGAGGTAAAGCCTGGTTGGGGAGGTGGGTCACTGGAGCAGTGGCCTGGAAGGGTCTGGCTCCCTCCTCCTCCCTTGATCTCTCTCTCTCTCTCTCTGCTTCATGCTCTCTTGTGCTTCTACCACCCGCTCTGCATGCCTTCCTGCCTTGGAGCTGGCTCACTATGGACTGGAACCTCTACAAATGTGAACTGAAACAAAGCTTTTCTCCTAAGAGTGTGGAGGCTGGGTATTCTCAGCTAGGAGAAGGTAACTAAAACAAAAATACATTATGTATTATGTTCTACAGGTAGAAGAACAAAGATACAAATGATGGCTGTGTTTTCTGAAGAAGCAAGAAAATAGTGGTGGTACATTTTTACAGTGCTAAAAATACCTACAATGTATACACAATGAAAATAATCTTCAACAATGAGGGGAAAGCCATTTTCAGATTTTAAAAATCTGAGAGAACTTGTCACCAGTATTCTGTGCTATAAAAAATGCTAAAAGGAAGTCTTCAAGCAAAATTAAATGGATATGAAGATAAACTAAATGTTACTATAAATGGTTGGGGAAATATATATATATATATATATATATATATATATATATATATAGTGCAAAACTATCATTTTTTTCTCTTTATATTTTTAAAGTCAGTTCAAAGAAAAATTACTAGATTTTATTGGGAGCTTATGTGCAATAGATGAAAACAGATCCCAAAAGGTAGGTATAGATGAAATATACTATTGCAGAATTTTAGGGACCCTGCACAAGAAATGGTTATTAAGAATGTATATCATAGATGCCAGCCTTTTCCCATGAGTTGGTGCCATTGGCGGACTGCAGGGGAGGAGAACAAGACACCAACAAGAAGCCCAACCCTCCCTGTGAGTTGGCACCATGCATGGGCTGCTGGGAGGAAGAACAAGATGCCAGCCTTTTCCCATGAGTTAGCGTCATTCATGGACTGTGGGGGAGAAGAATAAGAAGCCAACAAGAAACCAAAGCCCCCTCCTGCAAAATGGTGCCAATCATGGGCCAGTGCGAGGAGAACAAGACGCCAGCCCCTTCTGGCATGTGGGCTGGGAGACAAGAAGAGGCCCCCTCCCCCACCATAAGCAGCCAGCTGATCCAGAGAAACACAGGCTGAAATGATGGTTACTGAGGTAAAATACACCTTAAAGGTTATAGTGTTTAGTGTTTCACTGACTCTGGAGGACTAAAACCAGTGATCTGATTGTTCAGAGGATAACAACACGCAGTGCAGCGTCTGTGGGAGAGTCTCCTTCTGAAGGTGGTAGCCACTGTTAATTCCCTAACATCTTGTTTTGAATTCCTGTGTCATTTTCATTATTTTTATTTTGGTTTAGTTTTATTATTTTGTCTTGTTTCATTTTATTATATCCAATGGTATTGGCAAAGATAAGATATGTTATGGTAGCCAAGTTAGATTTGGCTTAGCTTGCAGTCCTTTATTGCATACATTGTTTTGTTTTTATTGGTTATATTTTGTTCTGTTTAGTTTGATTTTTACTATGTTTGAAGATATGGGCAGCTATTCTGAAGACAAGAGGCATTATGGTAACCACTGATGATTTCCTATTACCTTGTTTTGAAGTCCTGTATCTCTTACACTGTGTTATTTTGATTGGTTGTATTCAGTTTTATTTTGCTTGGTCCTATTTTCTTTAAAATAAAAATTACTAAAAATGCATACTGTAATCACTCATGCATAAACTAAAAAAGATAAATCCAGGGGTATGGCTAACAACATAAGAGCAGAAATAAAGTAGTAAAAATATTTTTTTTTACAAAGACTACAGTACAAAATCAAGAATTTATAGGAGAAAACATAGCAAACCCCAAACACAACATGAATTACATTATGTAGATAGAGACCAGGGTTGCAGTGAGCTGTTTGTATCATTTAAAGCTTTAAAAGCTTTTCCATCACTGGTAAAAAATAAACATACAATTTAAGAAGACAGAGAGAGGATAAAAAAGCCCTGCATCTATTTTATATTTATAAGAGATCTGCTTTTCAATAAAGCTAATGATAGGTTCAAAGTAAGAAACTGAGAAAGATACACAGAGTTAACATAAGAAAGTAGTTATCACTCTATTATGAAGAAAGGAAGTAGATTTTAGGAGCAAACATTCATCTGAGATTAAATAGCGATCTTTATAATTATTAAAATGTCTAGTTATGTGGAGAACCACCACATAACCACCATTTCCCTGAAACCCAGCAGTGATTTTGTTTCGCTATGAGCAATAGAGGGATGATTTTCCTAAACTGGCTTTCAGTTTTAGTCGAGGAGTCTGGCTGAACCCGTGCATGTGTCTTCACAGAAGCAAGCAGATGGTGCATGGCTACCATTACCCAACCCACCAGTGGCCACAGGTAAGCCCAGAGAGCTGGGCTGTGAGATAAGGTCTCTGTTGAGGCCCATGTGACTCCAGTGAAAATTCCTTCCCTGAACTGACTACAAAACAAGTTACTCTTCAATCACAACCAGATTCTGGCTGTTCTGTTCCCTTTGCAAGAATGCTTTGTCCCCTCTTTTACGAGCCTTGCCTGCCAAATCGTTTGTGTAGCACATCCCGCCGTAACACCCTCACCATTTTCCCCAGTGTGAATGTGATCAATCAATACTGAGGTTCTGGCAGCTTAGTGGTCTTTTGTCTCCCATAAACACTGGCCATCCTGGATCATTTCATTGCTATTTGTCTGTTGTCCTTTCTTTTTGCTGTGTGTTATAACACCCTGTGGGAAATTGGGGATTCACTGCAGGGGTTCCCAATACTGTTATATGATATAAAAATACATAGATAAGATTCTAAATGTGTGTGCTGTGGGAAAAAGGAACCCTTCTCCACTGTTGCGGGAGTTCAGACTGGTGCAACCACTGTGGAAATCAGTGTGGAGATTCTCCAAAAAACTAGAGTTTCCACCTGATCTAGCTACTTTCCTTGTTGGTATCTTCCCAAGGAGTTAAAAGCATCACAGCACAGTGATATATGCATCCTCATGTTTATAGCAGCACAGTTTGTGATTGCCAAACCTTGGAAACAGCCCAAATGCCCATCAACTGGTGAATGGATAAAGGGGATGTGATTGTTCACCACTCAAAATAGTAGTATATTACTCAGCCATAAAGAAATATAACAAAATGAAAGGGAGGAATCCACAACTGTAAAATGAACAGGTCTGTATTTATGGCCATTATCTAGTTCAGGCCCAATTTCAAATGCATGTGTCAGCTCACCAAGATACCATGACTGAATCTTGAACTACATCCCAATAAACTTTAAAAGTTTTCTAATTTACACAATATGTTATCAGAACATAAATTAGTCATACAGAGCTCAATAAAAATATGACATTTAAGATTAAATATCTGAAAATTAGTGGCTGGGGATTTAGCTCAGCAGCATAAGAGCCTGCCTGGCAAGTATGAGGTTGTGAGTTCGATCCTGGGCACAAAAAAAAAAAAAAAAAAATCACAAACAGAGTTCAAAATTATTTTAAATAAGTGGTAATGAACGTAAAGCATTTCCTAGTTAGGAAGAGAATTTATATTTAAATCCTTATATTATACAAGACACTTAAAGGCAGTAAGTTTCTACATAGTAAAATAAGAAATTTAAACATAAAACGACTGTAGATATCAGTTTAAGAGTAGAAATCAATAAATACAGAAAAAGATAAAATATTTTTAAAAGATTAAGAAAATTGATAGACCATAAACATAAGTGCTAGGAAAAAAAGAAAAAACAAAATGTAAAAATTTTAGGAATTAAGGAGATGATAACAGTATAGATTTTCTACACTTTCAGAAAGGTGAAGAAATTTTTTAAAAATTATAGCAAAATTTTGGCTACTTGGATGAAATGAGTGCTTTTAAATATGCAACACATCAAACCTGACTCATTAAAAATGTAAAACCTACCTAGCCTTATATATAAAAATAATTGAATGCATTTTATTTATTTATATAAAAAGTAAGAGGTTCAGATAATTTCATTAGAGATTTTTATCTTAAAATAGAATGAAACATTTTAAAAAGAATTAATTTCAATTTTAGACAATAATTTTACATATCGGAGGAAGAGAAAGCATTTCCCAGACTTGTTTTTTGAGATTAATATATCACATAGAAATGAAGACATTACAAGAAAATGAGATTATAGACTAATAACCCTGTGTGAAGATATAGCAATTCTTCAGTAAATAAAATCATCCAACACATAAAAAATGGTAATGTTCATAATTATTTGGAGTTGAAGCCACATATGCAAAGCTAGTTTAATATTTTATAAATGAATCAATGTAATTGATCTCACTAAGAGGTAAGAAGATACTTTATTTTAGCAAAGCAGAAATAACATTTGTCAAAATGTAAAACCTCTTTATAATAAAATTTCTCAGTAACCTAGGAATAATAGAGAAGCTGCCATATTTGATAAAGGGCATCTATTAAAAATTAAAATTTTAATTAAAATTTAAATTAAAAATCTACACCTCACAATGATTTATTGTGCTTCCTCTTAAGATACAGAACAAAACAATGTTCTCTTACCATGTTTACTTAACATTGGTGTAAGTATTGTAAGGAAAGAAGCAAGCTTGAATTTATTTGTAGGTAGCACATTATAGCTATACTTTTATCGGGTCTAGTTAAAAACTATAAGAACCAATAAATGATTTTTGAGTGAATATGGAACATAAATTATTATTCCTTTTTTTTTTTTTTTTTTTTTTTGATGCCAGGGATCAAACTGATGACCTCATGCTTGCCAGGCAGGCACTTATGCCACTGAGCTAAATCTCCAGCCCCAAAGTTAGTATTCCAAAGTTTTTCTCATATAGTATGAAACAACTCAAAAACACTTTAGAAATATTTTTTACAGTAATTTAGAATGAAGTACTGAAAATTAAATTTAATCAGATATAAGCATTCTAACTGCAAAAATAATGTTATAAATGATTACAAAAGAGATTGATACACAGACACATATACTGTTTGTTGTCTAAATGATTCGAGATTATGATGCTGTTAATTCTTTCCATATTTGTACATAGATTCCAAGCAACAACCCCAGATATTTTCTGTAATATGGAAATGAAAAAAAGCATACTATAAAGAAAACAATGTTCAAAATGAAATGTAATAGTGGTCCAATTACATTACTAATCTCTAAGTTTATTAAATGTAATATAATCAAGACAGTATGGTACTAGCAAAAGGTGAACAGAGAGAAGGAAGGGAGGATGCAGAAACTGATCCCTATAACATGATCACATTACATAATCCTGCGTTACAACCATTTAAATCTCAATCATTATTGCATAACCTACACAAAGATTTACTTTATTTTTTTCTAAATAGAAAGTTTCTAAAATAAATACTAATATCTTGACTTTAGTAGATACTTCATGAGCAAACATGATAGTAATGGCAAACAAACACTTCAGATGAGAATTCATGTCACAATGTAAAGCCACTCCATTACCATTAGAATGTATAAGTGGAAAAGGTCATCAACCTCGTGTACTTGTGATGATAAAAAGAACTAGAACACATCTAAAAAACCGATATTTTTGGTGACCATGTAAAATATTATTACTAATTTGGCAAAATTTCAGTTGTTTATTGTAGAGTTAAGTGTATACATATCGTTTGAGACAATTATTTCATTCCTAGGCATTTGTACAAGCTAAATTTTAAAATAATCATATAAAGACTTGTATAAGGCTATTTGTAGCAGCAAATAACTGAAACCAATGGGAGAAAGGAGTGAATTTTATGTAGTCATGCAGAATTTTACTCATAATTTTTATATAAATTACCTAATGATGTATAAATATACATCATTAGTAAATCTTAAAACATTGTAAACAAAAGAGTGAAGACACAAAGTAGTATGAGCCACATAAATTCATTTCTATGAAGTTAATTAAACTACTAATTCATGCTCTACAAATTAGAGTTTTTGGGGGGTGAGGATTGATTGGAATGACTTGCAATGGAATTTTCTGGGGTACTGGAAATGTTTCCTATCACCTTCTTAAACATTTATAACATTTTAGTTATGAACAGTTCCCAGTCTCCCACTCGAATTTGAAATTCGACATTTTAGTGAAGCTATGCACATTATTTTTATGCACATCTTTTGCATATGAGAAAGCAAAAATAACACTTTACCCCTTTGGGCCGGAAGTAGCCATCAGCACACGTCTCGCAGTTGATACCGGCCGTGTTCTCCGTGCAGTTAATGCACACGCCCCCTCCAATGTACTTCCCGTGGATATTCAAACTCAGATTCCTTCTGGCAACATTTTCATCGTAATAGCATCCTTCAGCTTTTCCATGGCAATTGCATGCTACATTGAGAAAACCATAATAAGTAAACATTAATTTGAGGTTTCAGGTATGTCCAAAAATGACCTTGTTACACATTTAGCATACATTCAAACAGATATATTTAGAAAGTATTTGGGTTTATGGGACACGTTAATTAATTCACAGTTTCAAAGAAATTGGAGAAAATTAAACATAATTTAAAATTGAAATTGCCAATGTTTTACTGATTTCTTACATATAAAAGTGCAACTTCATATGGCTCAGCACATGATGCTCTCTTATGGTACACGATAAGTTATTGAACAATAGCACAATGACTGACAGCCAGGTAGCCTGTAATGAATAATTACCATGGTGAATCTCTGTGCTGGATTCACGGGTAAAAATGGACACGTGGAATATCATTCTTCTCTCTTAACAACTAAACTACAACAACCAAAATTTACTTGTTTAATATGCCAGGCTCTCTTCTACTTGTTTTGTATTGCTTATGAATGGGCTACAATTAAAACAAATCACTTATTTTAGGAATCTGAGCCAAAGAGAAGCATAGTAACACATCCAAGATACGCTCCCTCAACACTGGAAATCAAGTGGTGAAGTTAGTTTCCAGAATTTTCATCCCTGACCTGCACGTTCTGCCTGGTGAGTGAGATGCAAGGTAGGGGTCCAGCTTGAAGGACAGAGTGAGGGCATCTGTACTGCACATTTCTGTCCTCTCTTCTAATTAGCAACGTGTGCCATTAAACTGCTTCCTGAGTGTCAGGTGTGTGACACTGAAAATTCAAGTATGAAAGATATTTTATTATTCACCCTTATAATGGTTTTGCAAAGGTAAAATACTTAGAGGAATGCTGTAAACAAAGAAAACATCTCAATAGATATCAGTAGTCGTATCGACTGAGTAACAATGATAAAGGTGATAATATGGCTTGTATAGCTAACGTGAGTAGAGAGAGAGTTGAAGTTTATGGAAGTAGAACTTCTAGCAGACCGGCATATAAAATTAAATTTTAATAGCTTGAAATTTTTCCATCTAGAAATACTGGTTAAGATAACTCCACAGTAGAAGTGACAACAGCATTTCCTTCTAGCTTCACCAATATTGTGTCTCACCAATATCTTGAACACCATTAGTAAACATTCAAGTGCTTGTTTGGTGGGTAAACACATACTTTGATACATTTTAATTGATACGTTTTCAATTATGAGATCATGTCCTGGTTAGGTTGTAAAAGTCACTTTTTTTCTGAAAAAAATATATTTGGCCTTTGCTCATTTTAACAGGTTGATAGGATTTTTTTTCTTATTGATGTGTACAATCTTTTAATACAGCAAGGATACTATCTCCTTGGCGTATTTGTTGCAAATATCTTCTCCAATTTGTTGGCTTGATTTAGAATGTGTTATTTTTGCTACTTTAATGGAGCTTCAAACTCTATTCTAGGGAACACAGAGTAAGAAGTACACATCTGTAGGCATATAAATAGCTTCATAGCTGTAGCATTATACCCAAGAATACTCTGACATCTTGTTTTAGAAATGCACTGCAAAAAAACGTATGGGTCCTTGCTGCCAGTATAAATAGAGGAAAATAAAGTGTGATACAAACTTATTCTCACACTATTTAGAACTGGTGTTGCCTTGTGTTATGCAGACGGAACATCGGTGTCTGCGGAACGGGCTTTTGTCTACTCCTGAATCAGCTCCTTTGCATTCCTGTCCATTGCTGCCCTGGTTGCTGTCATTCAACTCCCCCTGCCCATCTCTGAATCCACAGCAGCAGAGGATAAGGACAACACCTCCTGACACAGAGCTGTTTTCTGTGCTGGCATCTGCAGCTTGCTATTTCACAGAATGTCTGAGGCGTGCTATGAAACCACTGTCTAAGTAAAAGCTTAGCGGTGGAAGGAATACTTGTTAATCTTTAGAGATACACTTGTGTCTTGGCTTAAATAAGCTAGTTAGGAGAAAATCCACATTAAACTCAAGTGAATTAGAAGGTGATCATCTATTTTATAGAGGGATAAGCTAGTTAGGAGAAAATCCACATTAAACTCAAGTGAATTAGAAGGTGATCATCTATTTTATAGAGGGATTTGTCATGTCACAGCAGAATTTACCTAGGTATAAGATGAGTGGAATGCAACACAAGTTGGAACAGAAAACTTTTATTTTCAGGAATACACGGATTGCCAAAGCTCAGTGTGGGGCAGAGGGTAGCTCAGGGGCACAGCACCTGCCTGGCAAGCACAGGTCCTGAGTTCAATTCTTGGTACAAAACAACAAAACTTCAACATTTATGTAAGAGTTTATGGCTCAGATATCCATGTTTAATTTGTGGGTTTTGAAAATATTTCTTCTACTCTACAAAAAAAAAGGAAAGAAGTTTTGTCACTCCAATATTTAAAAAGATGCATACAATAGCAAATGGAAATTTTCTGCCTTATTTTTCTCTTCCTCTGTTGCTAACATGTTCGGTCCTTCTTTGGGGTGTTTGTTTAGACCTAGATACACAAGGACTGATGGTAAAGGATTTTGCAGATGCGTTTAACATGTAACTGTGTGATCTGGTGGCAGAGACAACAGGAAGAATCTCCATCCCTCAAAGCTGCTACCACTCTGGATGTTTGACATTTCACACATACAAAAAAGATAATTCAACTAAAATTTAAAGGCATTTGGGAGGAAATGTTCCTGTGTGGACTTGCACATGAAGTTATCCTGACACATGGATGGGAGAAGCTTTGGGAAACCTGAGGTATTTGCTGGTTTCAGGACGGAGCAGTTGAAGAAAATCTGTGATGGTGATGACCAGAGCAGCCCATGTCTCTAAACATGACCCTCATGAAGGTAGCTTTACAAAAAAAAAAAAAAAAAAATCCAAAAATATCTTTAGAAGAAAGAAGACACAAATCTAAAGGCAAATGATGTAAGTGCAGAAGATGATAGCTCATACAGCATCTTAAACTGAGAACACAACATACTTCATGGCTGGAGAAAATTTTTACAGTTCAGGTATGCTGAGATGCAATGGTCTTGAAGACCCGTGAGGTCTAACAAGTGATGCTTGATAAATATGACCTGAATTAATGTGTACTGAATGAATACATAGCATTGAGGTTAGTGTAAGATATCTATACTTTGTTTTGGAATCATATAGGCCTGTTTAACTATATGGTTAGGGTTGATTTACCAAAATAATCATTATTAAAATTCAATTGAATTGGGCTTCATGCCAGTTTAGGTTTATAGTCTAGCCGAAGTCTGTTTTAAGGTTTTGTAGCTTGGGAAAATCTCTAGAAGCACAAGTTTCTCGAGAATCCCTGCCACCATGTTGGTCCAGCTGGCAGTATTCGGCTACAGTTTCAACTACATTTTGTAGGTATTTTTCTTCAGAAAAACTATAGTCACTTTACTACAAAGTGATAATTTAATTTATAAATAAATATTTTGACATCTTTGCATAGTTAGTCACTTTATTACTTTTTCATTAGTGGTATATTTCTTGGGGGTCACTGTCCAATGATAGCATAGCTTAAGTTACATATGTCAATAATTATCATTACTGGTAAGTTGTTGGTAACACTTTTTTAATAAGAGTAGCTCTAGATGCCTGCTACTCACACTCTGTATTTTCAAGATAGGTCCACCTGTCATTCATCAGTAGGCCCAGCAGACACGGGCACTTGCATGCTTATTTCAGCACTGCTCATAACAGCCAATATATGGAATCAAGTGATGAACACATAAAAAAATGTGGAATATATCCATGCTGGCATATTATTAAGTCATTAAAATGATGAAATGTTCTATCTGTGATAAGTTGGATGGAAGTGGATAGCACTACATTGAGCAAAATAATCCAGGCTCAGAAAGACAAATACCACATGGCTTCCTTCTGTGTGAAATCCACAAATGCTGGCCTGGTGGGAGATGAGTGCGGGATTGAGGCATCAGCAGCGGGGAGAGAATGCGGGAAGTGGAGATGAAACACAGTGAAGTGAGCACTCAAAGTCAGACAGAGGAAATAAGCTCTGGCTTTTTGAGAAGACTGACGACAGAAAATAATGACATATTCTGAAGAAGCTACATGAATGGATTTCGGGTATTTTCACCATAAAGAAATGATAAGTGTTTGAGGAGATAGATTATTTACCCTAATCAAAACAAATTATGTACATGTATCGAAGTATCATATGGTACCCATAAATGTTTATGTCAGATTTATACAGGTAAATATTCATATTTCCATGAATTGTATCTCTTGCCCTTGTCGCCTTTTCCTCTTGTACTGATCACAACCACTGTCCCCAAACACCGCCGCTAGGAAACAGAAGTACTGAAAGCTGAGGAACGAATTTCACTTTGATTTTCTTCCCTTTTTAGGCGATGAATATTCAGGACAGAGGGGTAGAGAACAGAGCAGAAAAGGAAGCATCTAGAATGAGCAAAGCACATTTTGGAACCATCTCCCAAGTATGTGCATTCAGAAAGCTGGTTGGTACAGTGGAGGTTTTATTTAACGTTTATTTACAACTCCACTGGTCTGAGTATCTGCACTGTACTGTAAGCACAGGGTTCACCCTACCAACCATACATGTGCAGCATGTTTTTAAGGGTTTCCCCCAAGGCTCACACAATGGCAGATTCCTAGGTGTGGCAAATATTTCCAAATGTAAAAGCCAAACCCCCGGAAAATTAATGGGTGAAGATAACAGGGTAAGAATTGGCCAGCTCTTGCGCTGGGTGAGACAGACACGCACACTGGAATCGGGCCTCCTTCCTGGCGCTCAGCGCTCGTGTCCCAGCGCGGGAACAACGCCCGCTGCGCTGCTTCTCCAGAACGTACCTTCGCACTCCGTCTTCGTCAGGAAGGTGCCGGCTCGCCACGGCTTCTGGTGGAACCCCGGGCAGCACTGGTCGCAGCTCTCACCGCAGGTATTGTGCTCACACTCGCAGCGGGATTTCTAGCCACAGAGCGGGGAGCACACCGTGAGCATGCATGAGGGGTGCAGCGGTAGTGGTGCCTCTTTGCAAGGGGAAAACTTCTACAAAGGTGCACTAAAATGTACAACTGCTCTCAGGCTGGGCAGCCTCGGGTACCTGCCTTGGAGTGGGTACTTTGGACCAACGCCAGCCTCGGACGGTCCAGGCTGTCCTGGAATCGCTGGGTTTAGGTTTGTAAAAGAGCAGGAGGCCTAATGAGTGTGTCTTGCACACTAAATTCTCCTGCTCTGATGCCTGGAGTCTACAGATTTTCTGGGACAGATGTGTCTATTCCAAGGCTTCTCTGGAGCGCTGTTAACATTTCTGGATGTGGCAAAAGAGGAGAGAGTTTGTTCAACTGTGAAGCGCAAGGGCATAGAAAGAACAGAAATCTAGTGACTCCAGGATTAAATCTCCTGTGCGTGTGTGTGCTCTGAGTATAGTCTCAATTTACCACATGCAAATGACCTTCCAAGGAAGGCTGCCCAGTGGGCTCTCATAGGTGGGGAAGCACTGGGCATCAGCACCCACCATGGTAAACTCTCGCCTTGCAGCAAGCAGCCTTACAACCTCACCAGAAAAACACAGCAGGGTTTTGAAATCATCCTAGGAGATAATTCCCTATAATCCACTAACTAGAAGGCCGTCTTTAGGTGTAACACCATTAGTGGTAGAGTTGTAACTGAAGCAAAACAGAAGCAGAAACATTAACCATGGTCTTGCCATCATTCACTGATCTTCCTATTTAATATATTTCTCCCTTACACTGCATGGCAGATAGTTTTGAATTTCATCAGTTTATTTGTGACAAGAAAAACAGCTGCTCATTCATCTTGTTCTTTAGATTATGCTCACCTAATGCACTGTTATGAATGGAAAACCTCTCAAAAGCATCCCAGTGTTTTCTGCCCTGGCAGGCCACTGATTGGAATTCTCTCTTCTCCTCTTCTTTTTGCCTCTGTCCTATCTCAGCCTTCTGTCCCAGGGTCATTTATAGATTCATCCCTCTATCCATTTTTCATTTGTTTGCTTTAATTTTTTGATTAAAATTTTTTTAAAAGAAATGGACAGGTTGATGGATGGTAAGTATTCTATAAAGCTAAATCATACAGCAGGCTGTCAGAGCAAGAAAGGCTTCAAAATAGATACCAGTTTGAAACCTTTCAGGAGGGGGAAAAAAACCTAATCCATTTTCTGATATCATGATGGTTGACTTCAAAGTCTATCATCTTAACTGCCAGCTCCATTTCACCCTGGCACGGCTTTCTCTTACACTGTCTAAGTGGGGAACCCAACACCCATTCAGGGGTTCCCTGTCAGCAAAGCTTTCCTGTGAAACATGTTACAGTTCAACACTTCATTTCCCCTAAGCGTACTATAAATATACATACATTTGTGGCTGGATC
Source organism: Hydrochoerus hydrochaeris (assembly GCA_004027455.1). Taxonomy (NCBI): domain Eukaryota; kingdom Metazoa; phylum Chordata; class Mammalia; order Rodentia; family Hydrochaeridae; genus Hydrochoerus; species Hydrochoerus hydrochaeris. The sequence goes on from PVLA01005886.1 coordinate 25,888, forward strand.
AAGCGGACAAGCCCTGGCATGACCATAGCAGATGCACATCCCTCCGACCGAAATATCCTTGACAGAGTAGTAATACTGCAAAAAGCAATCCGGAGAGAAATCCTGTTAAGGTGGCTGTGAGGTGAAAGTAACAAAAGTGATGTTCAGTTACAATTTTAGTTTTTGCTTTTATGCTTCACAGGAAGCATGTTTGTGGCTCTTGAGGACAGCAAGGACTCAAAAAATGGATAAAGTAACCCCTAGCTTTCCGGTCCTAGTCTAGGAGAAGATTGTTTCTAATTTATGTTAGGTGGGCGCAGTAGACATTTCTTCCTGACAGGCGATACAAAGGCCATGCTGGAGTACCCACTGCCAAGAGTGGTTTTTGTTTTTTTTTTTTAAATCTGAGGCTAAGGGTGATAAATCTTCATAAAAGTCATAGACATGGTTTCTTGAGAGAAAACTCTGTCATCAGGATGAGAGTGACCTCAATACTCACCTATCTTATGCAGGCTCTTATACAGGAAGGGTTTGATTTAAAAAACCCTAATAAACTTATGGGAAATTGTGCTGTTAACAAGTTTTTAATGCAAGCTTTGAAAGTTTGGATAAAAACACTAAGTTTGAAGTACAGAACACCTGCTTTATTATTATTATATTAAAACGCTCAATTACTTTCCTGTCTGAAGCTAACACAGGGATATATCCCTAATACTTTAATCTATCAGCTATTTTTAAACATTATTGTTATTAGAGAGCTGGACTAATATTAAAATTTTAATTAATATGTAAGATTTAATCATTCTCAGAGCCCTCTGCATTATCATGTGATATCTAAAGAAACTCTTAATATAGTATGTTTCTATTTTCCTAATTATACATGTGAAAAAATATGTGATTTAGGAACAGCATGTGTGCTGAAAAATATCTCAGTTCCCTGGTTCTCCCCTTTTCTTCTACTTCTCTCCCTCCTTTTGTAATTTATACACAGTATCTTTTACAAATATTTTTCTTACATTATCTTGATATACCTAGACTTTGAACCAATGAAACCTGCTAGGAAATGTGGATAATATAAAAATCTCCTTTTCACTTAACTTCATCATTTGAGAATATAAATATAAATGGATCTATATGCTCAAAATGCTGTCACAGTTAGATTTGGGGGTGCCTTTAAAATTGGGAAATTGATTTTACATATAAATATAAAATGCTTTGCTTTCAAATCATGAAGAAAACCGGAAATTCAATATCCTATTTTTATATATTTAAATTTGTATGCAGTGTTTATTGAACTTGAGTACTTTCAAAAATCATATTTATATGTTAACTTGTACTGTACTATTTTAAAGGCTAATGCACAATGCAGTTATAAATAATAGATGTGCACCCTAACCCTCACTCTGCCTTCTGCAAAAGATGATAAAAGGAATACTAATTTATTTTCATTGAGTTTTTGTTACCCTGATAGATATACTTCCAAGAATGACTAAATTTCACTTCAAAATTACTCAGTCTACCTTACTGTATATTTTAAGTCATGTCTCAATTATAATTAAAGATCATTTTAAAAAACGTGAAGCATCTAAATATTGTTTTAAATAATTATTACCTCTGCAAAAGGCAATTGACAATATGTTGAAATATAAAAAAAAGGTAATGTGTTTCAGGTTTGGAAAAATGGGGTAACAAAACATCTGACATATGTTGTATGTGGATCATTAAAATGTTTAGTGTTTTGATGGAGAAGTGAGTTGTGGGTTAGTTATGTATGGAGAGGAAAAGCATGGGAGGAATATTCACTGTTCAGGACGTGTGATCCTCAGAGATTTAGCAGCTAGTGGCAGAGGTTCTTTGTTCCTTATCCAATAATGTTCTCCCTATCATCCTCTTCTATATCTTATGCTTCCAGTAATACAGGAGATATTTTGTTGGCATGAATTTGTCTTATGGACTTTTGGTCGAATTGACTCTTTTAGTAACACATAATGTCTTAGTCGTGTAGCTAACCCTAGCAGCACATAAGAGACTGTATGCATTAATTAATGCAGTACACCATAGACATAAAGATGCACAATATCACTCAGGGCAATTGTTATGGTTTATGGTCAGATGTGCCTCCCCCAGTCTCATGGAATCATGGATGCAGCCAAATCTAGTGTTTGTGATTGGTTCATTATCTAGCATTTGGATTGGTGGTGTGAGTGCTGCACCTGCCTAAAGGTGGAGTCAGCACACAGTGGAATGGCGGAGAAGAAGGCATGGCTTCTCTCTTTTTTGCCTGATTCCCATTTTGCTGCAGGAGTGGCCATGAATCACTGTCTCTCAGCTATGTCATTTTGCCTTTGAGCCAAATGAGTATTGACTGAAACCTCCAACTTGTAAGAAAAATCTTCCTTTCCCTAACTTTGGACATCAGGTATTTTTTCTTAACAACAAGAGAGAAAAGTAACTAAGACAGCAATCTAGGCTGGTTATCAATATCATCATTCTATAAATTCTAGTTTAAACCATGCATGGTGGTGCACACCTGTAATCCCATCATGTGGGAGGTTGGGGCAGGAGGATTGTTGCGAGTTCAAGACCAGCCTGGACCACAAAGTAAGCTCAAGTTCAGCCTGAACTGCATAGTGAGACAATGTCTCAAAAAGACAAAAAATAAAATAAAGTAAAATAAAATAAATTCTAGTTTAACATTGGAAGACAGCATTTCTGTTATCCTCATTGGTCAAAGATCAGTAGGAAAGATGCTTTAACCTTTTGTGGTTTTATTCTGTTATTTTTTTTTTCAATCTGAGGGTTGAACAAAAGGTCTTTTCACTGAATTACACCCCTTCCCTCAATCCTTTTTTAAATTTTAAAAATGAGACAGTGTCTTGCTAAGTTGCTTAGGCTGGGCTCAAGATTATAATCTTTTTCCTTAGCCTTACAAATAAAAACTTTTATTTTTTAAGTTTTATTCTATCACTCTTACTAAACACACATTGAAAAGCGCATCAACAGTGCATTGTACAGTAAATCAGTTTACAACCAAACCAAATAAGGATATTGTACATATAGAAAAGGTTTTCACCAAAAAGTCCATAATATAGTCCAATGAAATACAGTGTTCATACTTTTTACTTAGCAAAGAAAAACAAGTCTGAAATGGAAATTTAGGAATCAGAAAAAAGGAATCTCTTGGTTCAGACACATATCTACATTTATAGACTTATTTAGTTATTTTTTTAAAAACTCACAAGCAAATATCAGAAGGAACATCAAAATCATGCTAAGAAACACCAAGATCAATATGCTATTGGAACATATGGTAGAAAAGTTATAGACAATTATTTACTAAGTATTGTGGTATTTGTATAGTTCTGAAGTGAAGGTAAACCGACTAGGGAGAACACTCTTTATCATGGGCTATGGTTTAAGCTATCTTTCACATTTTTCTGACCAAACCTTCATATCAAAGGCACAGCAATTAGAGGTTACCAAGGGAACAGAGTAGTGGATTTTATTATTCACAATCAACCATTCCAGTGCTGACACAGGAGCCTATAAACAGTTAGAATTTATAACTGGATTTGTAAGAGTGATTAAAAGAGAGCAAAAATGGTGCCCTTTAGGGGAGAAAATTTCTTCTACCCCAGATTTAACAGGTCAAAAGGATATTAAAGAATGTTAAATTATTTAAGATTTTTCAAAAACATAAAAGAACTATGAATAAAAGTAAATCTTTCTGGAAAATACGTGACTTCGCATTCTGCAAAGTAAGTAATTGACAGAAATGCAGCTTAAATATTTACCATAATAAATAATGCTACTGAAGTCCATTTAAATTGTGGTAGATTTGTGGATTGTATATATTATCTTATTTTTAAAGTATGTTGATGTGCTTATTCTTCTGTAGCAGAACTTTTATAGACTATGGCTCATGGTTCATTAATGAAACATAGAATGAAACTATTTGATGAGACAAAATGGCCAGTAGGCCAGCAACACTGGCATCTGAACACTTTCTAGAAATTTCTAGAATTTCACATTCTCAGCCCTTCCTTAGACCTACTAAATTAAACTCTGTATTTTTACAAGAGTATCAGCTGATTCCATGCACATTCTACTTTAAAATTTATCATTCTGTGTTGTGTGTGTGTGTGTGTGTACACGTGTGTGTATTGGGTCATGATATAAAATGAATTTCTTAATGTGGACTGTGGCACAAAATGTTTAAAGCCTTGATTCTTAGTAATAGCTCCTTAACACCAATTATAATAACAGTCCAGATCACCTTAACATGACCAAAAATAATTTAGTCCTAAAAAAAATTTATGGGCTAGATATTATGATTTTTGTTTTACAAGAGAGGAAAGTGAAGTAAAAGAATATTAAAAAGCTTGATAAATAATACACACTCAGTAAGTGGCAGAGCCCAGATCTGAACAAAGGAAAGCCTACTGAATTTGAAAACCTCCCATAATCACCATCCCTGCAAATCACTGAGAGATTTCTTTGTAAGTTCCCTAATGGATAATTTAAAAGATAGGTGTCATATCATTCATAAAAGCTCGAGTGTGATTCATAACTTACTCTTCTGGTGACAATGGGGTCAATTTCTCTTGGATCTTTGTGAGCAAACATCATCAAGTCGGCATTCAAGGTGCGGATCCTCTGAAATCGCAGCCGAATGTACCGGGCAGAGGTAAATTCCAGCAGTTCAGGAGAAGGATCGTCAGCACTTGGTCTCCCGTTGATCAAAGAAATGTGGATCTACATAGCACAGAAAATGGTTTCAACAGTTAAGTAAACCAACATTAAACACCTGGTTTTGTTTGCTCATTCTTAGAAAACTAAAGGTAAGTTCCTGCTCTCGCAACTATGACACTTACTTACCCGTGTTTACTCCCCAGAAAATAGTGGAGTGTTTGAGGTATTTCATGATCCATTTAGCAGACAGCTATGCAATTCATTTGCATAGATCTTAGATGTTCTCTATGCTCTATTCTTTAAAAACAAACAAACAAACAAACAAACAAAAACTAAGAAAGCAGAGAGCTTTTTTATTTTAATTAATGAACTAATGCCGTGCTGGAGTTCTAGGTAAGTATTCCACTTCTGAACTACATCCTCAGGCCTCCGTGTCCTACAATTGCCTACATTCCTCTTTGCAAGGCACTGCGTCATCCCACCCATTCCAGGGCTCCCATAAATTCTTAAATCCATTATCTAATAATCCGATGTGTAGTGAGAAACAAGTTACAAAATTTTTGGCAGAAACTTATTCAGAATTTGAAATCATCTCATTTTATCTACCTATTTCAACATTGATACTACATCTACATCTAAATGCATTTCTATCAAAATACAAGGAGCAAAGATGGATACATGCAGATGAACATTAGACAAATCTATGCTTACAGTGGACAATTTCAATATAGTTTTTTCTTTTTGTGATTCATTTATTTTTTAGTAATTGATAGATCAAGAAGACAAAAATTTACTGAGGCCGTGACAGGCTCTATGAAAAATATTTTATAAGAAAATAGATTAAGTCTGGATGGAATGATGAATTGTTTATGGAAGTAATTTAGCTCCAGGAAAAATCTATTCAGACCTCTTTTCATGTAAAAATGGAGACAGTTCCATGGAATTTCCTTCCAAAGGCATAGGAAGGTAAGGTATTCACAGGGATATCTTAAGAATAGAGAATTATAATGATTAATTACTGGATAAAATCAAAATAAATAATAAATAAAGGAAGCATGTCTCTACACATAAAAAATTCTCATAAATCAACAAAGAAAAAGACCCACAACATAACATAAAAATGGGCAAAACAATACCGAGTATCTACTGAAAGAAACAGGAATGCATTTTAAACAATTGACAAAATACTGAAACTCACCCATAAATATGGATTAAATGCATGTTTATAGGCTTATTCACTTTTTTAGTTTGGAAATGCTCATGAACATTGATAACTTTCTCTGATGGCCATGATAAATGTGTTCTAGAGTAATTCTTACACATATGGGTAGCAGTGTAAAAGGATACAAGCACCAACAGAAATTAATTTAGCAACAACTAAGTTGATTAGAAAACCACAAAATTTTTCACGAAGCAATTCTATTTCTGGAAATTATCCTATAGATATAAAATAATATTGCACTGCATTACATATGGACTAGATATATGCAAGGCACGGACTATTTCCTTTCTCCCATCCCAAATTCACATATCAAACCCTTAATCCCAATGTGATAGGGTCCAGAAGTGGGGTCTGGGAGGTAATTAAGTTATGGGGGTAGAACTCTTGTGAATGGAATTAGCATCCAATAAACAGAGGAAGAAGTCAGCAATCTACAGTCGAGGAAGACAGTCCCCCCAGTAACCCTACCATGCTGTCCTGGCTTGCTGATCCCAGTTGAAATGAATTTCTATTGTTCACAAGCCATGCAGCATATGGATCTGTCTTATAGCAGGTGGGATGAAGAAAGGCAACTGTATTCTTACAGCATTTGTAGTTCACTGCCAAAGATTACAAATAACCTAATGTTCAGCAATGTGAGATTGGTTAAATAACTTACACATCTATGTACTGAATTTTGTGCAACCATCACACAGATTACTCACTATGGAATGTTTAACTAAATCAAAATTGTTAAGTAAATGGAAATTCAGTGGTAGATTGTGAGCTGAAAGTACACAGAGAAACCCGGTTATGCACATGTGTGTAGAGGGCTGGAAAGACGGGGGTATTTACAAGGAGCTCAGTGATAGAGCAGATGTTCAGATGCAGGATAGGTTGGACTTGCACTAGGCAGCTATGACTTGAGGTCATTTTTGGGAATTTTCATCTACTCCTAACACACGAGATGATATGTCATGTGCATCTGCTACATTGTTCTGATGAGAGATAATGCTGTGTATTTCTTTCCCAACATCTTGCATTTAGATGATCCTAGTGAGCCTTTTACAAACTGACTGCCAATAAGCTATGTGTGTCACTAGAGGAACACAGCAAACTCTAAGATGAGACACTAATTCTGATGTCACTAAGGATAGACTCAGAATGCCTCATAATCAAACTATGAAATTTTCCAGCGCATGGAATGTAAGTTGGATACTGAGGGAAGAATAAATTCACTTGCCACTTTGGAAGGTGACAGAATGCAAGTTTTCCTAAAATACTGATTTTGAAATACCGAATGCCCTCTATGGTAGCGAATGCTAAGAGTAAGGTAGATATTGCATACTCTGCAGTTCTGGCATTTAGCAAGTGAGCCAAAAATATGTTCAAAATTAAGCTGTCTCTACAGCTTAAAGAGGAATCAGTTAAATGTTAAAAGAAAGAATAAATAGATGCATGAAGCTATTAAGCTATGAGAAACTGTTTCTCTTAGAAATTCATTTTAGCACCTAAAAAAGTCACTGGTGACCTTGAATTCATGATTCCTTTGAAATTCTTCCTTGACTGATCCTAAAATACTATTTAAAAGAAAAGGAAAGTATGCATGTATAGGATTACATTGCTGAGAATCATTATGGTCCCTTGGTGTCTAACACAGCAGTGAACTCCATTTGTGCCACATAAGTAATCTGTGAATTCTTCACTTAAACACACAAATTTTTTAAGAAGAGGTATACATGTTTCTCGTTTAGATTCATCAGCCATCTGATAGCACCCTAAAATATTCAGCAAAAGAACACTTCCTTTCACAGCTTTGGTATTTTCATCAAGTTCTTTTGCCAAATCTTGTGAGCAGTGTCAGTCCCAAGCTGTGTCTTGGATAGAAATCCAGCCAGCTGTTTGGCCCTGGTGTGTGCAGCTCAGCTTCCTTACGGGATTTTCCCTCCTCCTTCCTTTTAACCACTGTCCTTCAAAACAAATCACAATATTGGCTAGGATGTTTCCACTAGCATGATGCTATATAATTTTAAGTTTACTGAGTAACATAGCACACATCCTGATTTCCTATGAGGTGACAACTGGGGGGAGTGTCTGTCTTCAAGGAAGATGAAAAGCGCCTTTCTTGAGACCACCAGGACCTTGCTGAAAGGCCTTGGGAACTCCCCGGTAGCCCGGTGCTTTTGAAATGGTTTCTACTACAGATGCATTGAAGGGTGTCAGTTCATGCTGTCACAGGAATTCACTATATTCGGAAAATGTCTGAATACAATTATCAGCTGGCTTCTGAGCTTTCAAAATTGTCTCTAAAAAAGAGGGTTTACTGACAAATAAAAGGAAAAACTCAGCAGAATATTATTTCTTTCTTTCTTTCTTTTGGTTACCAAATGTCTACACCAATATTATACTCAGGTTACCTAAATTATACTCTTAGTAGTTCAAGCAGACTATGTATCATGTCTTCCTTGCAGATGGTATCACCTTTATTCCTCTATGGCATTTTTACTTTAAAATAAATGTAAACATACTTTATTGAACAAATAATCTGATTTGTTCAATAAACAAATATTATATTAAATATTAATATTATATAGTTACATAATATGATTATAAATCCTTATTATAGGATTATATCTATTATCAGGGACTGGAAGTGACAATGTCCCCATCCCTTCCTGATGATACAAGTTTATTGCAGGAATGCACTGAAGGCGCTGGAAGACTGCTGAAAGATCATTAAGTTCTAGCAACTTTGAAAAGAAAATTAAGTTAAAATGTAGTGTGCCTGCTTAGCACATTTTCAAAATCCCATTTGTCTGATCAATTTCTAAGAGGTGCCAATTAAATTAGCATATGCATTTGAGAGTGAAACTGACCAGAGGATTTACAGCAACTGATCCATATTTGTAGGGGAAGATTCGCTGTGTATTTGTGTGGTCAAATAATGTATATATAAATGGGTGGCTAAGATATCCACAAACCTCCTAAATCTAACCACACTCATGTGGTGTTACTTCAGAGAGGGGAAGGAAGCTGAACAAGATAACTTTGAAAACAGGCCTACAAACTTTTACTTCCGACTATGTAAGAAACTAAGTACGATATTTCGGGAGAGCAGAACCAAGCTGTAGGAAGCCTAGCTCAGTGTGATAATTTGCCCCTGTGTTTCTAGCCTGGGGAAAAGACTTGGAGTTCAACCGTGAGTGTGAATGGTAAAGAGGGGCCTCTTGGGTACTCTTGGGCACTTCTCCGCTGTGGCCTGCTATTCCAGAGCTCCCTCCATCCTCCTTTACCAGTATCCTTCACGCTGTTACCTAAAATGAATAATTTTCACTCCTTGCCATAATGGATCAGCAGCAAAAGAGCCTGCTCATTATTCCACTGACTTCCAAAACACAGTGTACTGGCTTTACTATTTCTTCTCTGGCTTCCCTTCATCTTTCACGACTACAACTAAGTGTGTCCCTTACCTAAAGCGCATTAGACCAGAAATGTTTTAGCTCTGAAATTCCCATGTTTTAGAATATTTAGATGTGTACAAAGAGCTATCTTCAGGACAAGACCCAAACTCCATTTGATATATACCTCACATAACATGGAGTCAAAAGTTATCTTTTTATATTTAGAATATTTGTGTTTGGACCGCAATCCCTCACATGAGGTCGGTGGCGGGGAGATTTCCACATGGTGTATCATACCGGTAAGCCGTGTCCACTTCTGTTTTGGAGCATTTCAGACTTGGGATTTGTGGACGGATATGCTCAACCAGCACTTTAACCCTTCCCGAACTTTTTAATTTTAGAGTACCACAATGCTTAGTCCCTGGCCTTTATCTTTTGCTGTGGTCACACTTAATCAACTTATTCATCCCAACAAAACCCTTGGCTTTCAATGCCATCTATGGTGATGTCTCCCACATTTAAATCTCAGTGGCTGATCTCTAGGGCACAATGCAAAACGAATTGCCAATGCTGAATTTTCTTGGGTATCCAATAGGCATTTTCTTAGTCACTTTACTCTCATTCAGTACAATGCCTTACACTCACAATTTAATGGAGGAGAGCTCTGTTTTGGTGCAGTTTCAATCCATGGCTGGCTGGTACCATGGTAAAAGTAAAATGGCAAACAGAGGAGTATATTTCAAGAAAGGTGGCTCATGTCAAAGGGGCCAGGAAGCAGAGAGAGAAGAAAAGCCAGGACGAGAAATATACTTCCGGCTCATACCCCCAGTCAACAGTTTCTTTCTACCAGGCCCTATCTGCTAATATGCCATTCAGCTGTGATGAACTCACTGGTGAGTAGAGCAACTCTGTGACCCAGTCACCTACCACAGGAGACTTTTGGAGAACGTATTAGATCTACACCATAAAAGGCGTCTCAGACTGAGTTCTTGCTTTTCATCCTGTCTTCCAAATCTTACTAAATCCATTCTCTTAGCTATTTCCCACTAACAATTTACAATCTTGCTTCCTTTGTTTTGTTCTCCTGTTTCAAGTGATTTACAAATTTGTCTGCTTTTATTTGCTAAATATATCCAGCATCCAATCACTTCTCCCTAGCTCCACTAAAACAGTCTTGGTTCAAGCTTTTATCATCTTTTACTTGGGGGACTACTGTTAATAGTTTCTCTCTATTCACTGCAACACGAGCTTGAGAGCTTAGAAAACTCCATTTTGTCAACTGATATACTCTTTAGCACACAAGGGATTACCTTGTGAGGAAAAAAAAAAAGAGTTAAAAAAAGCTTTTAAATAAGCAGAAATTGCTATTTAAGAATTTCTAAAGATTTATAAAATTCAACCATCCTTCTATCTAATAATAAGTAAGGTCACTGAGTAGTTAATCAGATTTTTTTCTGTCCTTAATATAAGTAAACCTCTGAAAGTGCTATTTTCACAAAATTAAGGCCAGTAATCCTTGTACTTTTCCACTCAAGTATTTGAAGCTCATCTAAAGAAAATGAAGAAATTAAAATGGTTTATTCACAATGTCCTTACTTCAAAGTGTACTGTTTGCTATTATGAATTAAATATTAGTTAACTTTATTATCCATTGCAAAAAAGCATCACTTTGACAGCCTATTTCTTGAGATGAGAACAACATATATGCCAAAGCCTTGGTTCATGACTGCTTCTGTTTGCAAACAAAGGCATTCAGCAAAATTCTGCTTCTGTTTGCAAACTCCACATTGGCTGACAAACATGGGCACATCTATCTTTCCCAATACTGTAATTAAGTTTCTAAACTGAGGTAACTCTATAAATGAATGGCTTTGAAAAATAAGACATATCAGAATTTAAGCATTATTCAGCCTAATTTGGTTAATGAGAACAGGGATAACTTTATACATTGGGGAGCCCCAACATTTTGATAAACAATAAGAAATTATTAAAGACACAGTAGATTATTTCTGAAGTCAAAAACAATGGGATATATTGGTGTAAATGGATAAATCCCTTCAGATGTCTCAAAAATCTCACTAAACCAAAATGGATAGTTTCTTTTCATCCAGACTACAGTAAACCGAATTAGATCAGAATGTCTTTAATTGTACGGCAGAAGCTCACAAACCCAACCAAATAAAGTACTTGCACATGGTTGGTGACTATGCAACTACTTGAAAGCAATGCTTTAATAATAAAATGTCAATGGTTATGCATGACCTTAACATCGTAACTAACCTATTCCAAGAATATAGGGAAATGTCAGCTGAGTAAGAAATTTAACAAATATGACTGCATCACTGACAATTCTAACCTTGAGTTTACCCTTAACGGGTCCTTCATTTCCCATTAAAAGGTGTTCTTGGTTCCAGCTTCTCTGGAACATAAATTGCTTTTCTGCTCTTCTTCAAAATTATAGTTCTTGCATTTGTCATTCCTGGATGAAAGCTTTGCTTTCCATGCAATATTTAAACAGATTCTTCACTGTCAGAGCAATAGTCATTAATAAATTGCAACATAATAAGAAAATAAGTTCTCTGAAGAATATGTGTCATCTTATGTGTTTATTTTTCTTCTCTCTTAGTGAAACCATTTAAAACATTATTCTCCAAAGGTTTGTGTGACTTCTCTGCTTGTCAAAAAATAAAGTAACCCTACCACTTTGTATGAGAGTTAGTTGAAACTCTTTTATCTTCTTTTTCCCCTGTACCATAAGCAGATTTCATGTGAAAGTGATTTATAACCCTATAAGACTGCTGAACCCACAGAAGGTCTAAATTTCTAGGAGAGATCAAAATAGAAATAAAGTCTCAGCTGCTTTAGGAGTTCCAACTTCCTCAAAGTCTCAGAATTGGTATGATCCTTTACACAAACCTTCTGGAGGGTTCACTTCCTCTAACTCAAAGCAATCCACAAAGATTTTACTTCTAAGTTGCTGTTCAAGATGGTGAAGATTTGGTTCATCTAAAACATTCTCCAGTGGGTGACCTACAATCTATCATAGTTAATTTAAGGTCTTCATATCATATCTTCTGGCCATGAGGCATAAAAAGAACCCAGACCAATAAGTGCCTGAAATTTTCAAAAGGAAGAAATAATCAATAAATGCAAATTTCACCCCCTTTATTTTTCCCTTGATCTGACAGAACCTTGACATATAATAGTTCACCTAGCATATCTTTTTAAGTGTTTTTCAAAAATAATATAAAAATACATCACGTTAAAATATTTTATTTACGTCTGTGTTTTTCCTTCTCCATTTATATAATGTTTGCTGGATAAGAGAAGAGTTGTCACAGGAAGTTTCCCAGTCTCTTCTGGAAGCTTCTCATTTACATTTTATCAAATGCAAAAGTCATTGCTAACTCACTGTGCTGTCAAGCTAGAAGCACTCTGTACGGAAATAGTAATAATCAGCAATCCACAGCCAGGAGTAGTTTAGGAGTAACTCTGAAGGAAGATACCAAAAGGAAGTTATCTTTCTCTCTGGAAAACATTTTATTGCTCCCAATTTTGTTTTGGATGTGCCCTGACCAGAGATAGCCCAAGAAAATGGAGTAATCACTCATCTGTTTCAATGTCACTGCTATTTCAAAAATTCCTTGACAATACAAATAAAACCTTTCTTAGAGAGCAACTTCTTGCCTAGACAAGTAATTGTGGAAAGTTTTGTTTACTTAGGCAATACCAGAAACTCTTACATGTGTTCTGTATGTACTAGCACATATAACATTTTCTCATGGAATGCTTCCAGAAACTTCATGAGGTAGATGTTATCATTTGTATGTTTTTTAAGAAGAGAAGTCTTTGAAAGTTTAACAAATATGGCCAAGTCAATCTAGATATGCTATAAAACTAGTTTGACTTCAGCACATTAGTAACATCCTCACAGACCAGGGCTTCACTAAGAATGTGTCCGTGAATAACTGCAGGTCCATAAACACTGTTTGAAGACTTACAAGCTCACCACTGGTGAAAGAATTTATTCCATGCACTGTCTCCTCCCTCTGTCATCTGATTTGTGTCCCTTCCAATTCTGTCTGTGAGAGACTCAGTGTTTTAATTGATTTTCTCCTTATTATCCTACTCTTGCTCCTCCAAATTATCTTTAACTATTTGACTGCGGTAGCTGTTGGCTTATCTTCATGGGTTTCTGTAAGATTTGTCTTATTGGTTCTATCCATTATAGACCTTCTGATTACCATATCTGAGGCTACCACTCAGGACCCACCATGGAATTAAATAGTGCCCAGAGTTCCTCAAGAGTGACACAGGAAGAACAGATTAAGGCACAAAAGATCTTTATACCGACAACACCATGATACCACGATACCTCCCAGCCTTGATCTTTGCCTGTAGCGACGCTCCTGCTAAACAGGAGCAGGGTTCTACACTGGCCATGATCAGAAAGAATATATTTCAGAGTCAAGGGCTGAAGAACTGTTGTCCAGAAAATATCTAACAACTTTTAAAATGCAGTCACCATCATAATGAATAAAATTTGTACTAATACACTAAGTTCTTAAGCAGTTTATTAAGTGAAAACCATCACTAGTCTTTAAAGAATATTTGGCTTTATGATAAATTCTACAAAGTCAGAAATACTAAGCCCTCAAAGGATAGGGTAAAGAAAAGAATAATTTAACACCAAATACAAATACGTGTCACAAAACATGATTTTTCTTAATGTGGAATCCCTAAATTGGTAGAACAGAACAATCAGTACACTGGAACGACAAACAATAACAGTCTGAAGGAACTTAAGCAACATTTTCCTATTTGGTTTTTGGTCCCCATGTGGGAACACTTGTTTAAAACTAAAATTTTGGAGCAAGAGGTCTAAAGACAGCGCCAGATCTTGTGTCATTCAATTGGAACGAAACCTAGATATGTATTCGAAAGAGAAATTTAGCCTCTTTTCTTCTTCTGACTCTACAGTTCCTCAGAGAGAAGTGTGTTTTATAAATACATAGATGAAAAGCTATATAAATGCAATAATTTGAGGTTGTTCTCATTTAGATGGAGGCAGGATGCTGAGATAGCCACTGATAAGCTCGACAGATTTAATGTGTCAACATTTTCGATCTCAACAAGACGTTAAGAGGATTCAACACTAACACTTTGGTTGCGTCTGCACACAGACCAAAGGCTCTGGCCTGTCTCCCTCACGTTCCCCACGTCCTGTGCCTGCAAACTCTGGTCTCCAGCACTGCTGCCCACACCTGCCCACCCTGTGACACTGACTGCCAGCAACCGGGGGTCACCAGCATAGGGACAGGAGTGTCCTCCAAACATTATGTTCTTTTGCCACCTTTTCTTCACCTTTTAGTTTTGTTTTCACATTAGTTTTTTGATAGTTTTCACGTCTTTTTTCTTCATTCATCTCTTATTTTTTCATTTTCTCTGCTTAATTTTTTTAATATGATACTGTATATCCCTAACACTGTCCAGTTCCTATGCTTTTGTGTGAAAGCCTGAGTTCTGGTAATCTTCATACGGACCCGGGGGGCCTTTACAAAAGGGAAATCATAGGTCTCACTGCTCTAATTGTATGATTTTTCATGAGAAGTTTGTTTGTAATTTTTTTTTTTTTGCAAAACAAAATTTCATGTTTCCATAACTGAAGATCTTTGCATTTCAGTAGATTTACACATCTATGCATAAGATTATAGAGATGTTTTTATGCTTTTGGAACATTGTTTATGCCATTGAGTACCATACTTTGCATAATTGTGTCTCTGTGTGTCCAGAGTTACAGCTTAAGGTTATGCTCACTGGAGAACAACCTGTGTATATCAGGCAATGTATTTAAACTTTCTGTGCCTCACTTTCCTCTGTAAAAGGCAGATAATAATAAATCCACTTTCTACTACTGTTTGATGGATTAAAAGGAATAATTGATGTGACTTTATTAGAATGATGACTAGCACATAGGAAAAACTATTGCAGTAGCTGCTTCTGAGACAGTAAGAAAAATAGTACTGATGACTCCACAAACTTCAGCTAAGCAGAACAGCTGTATGGTGGTTATCTAGGACCAATCTAGGCCGCTGCGGGTGACATGAGGAGAGGAGCGAAGCCCCAGCCACACTGGGAAGTGATGCTGAAATGCTACAGTGGCTGCCTGCACATCAGCAGGACGCATGCGTCAAGGAGAGCGGGACAAACCCTTCTGTACTATTTTCTTGTCCATGTCTGTTTTTCACACAAGCAGTCAAGAGAAAGAGAGATCAGAGGACTTTTCAGCTCCAACTTCCTCCAGGTCTGTGCTGAGCCTGTGACCCTGGGGAATGGTTCTATCTAGGTCCCCTGACGTGATGGCTTTGGGGTTGAAACGAGAAGAGACGAGCCAGTACCAACACAAGCTGCAGGAAGAAGAAGCCACAGGGTTACTAACATCTGGGCCCCAGGTCATGAGAAGAAAGATGAAAAGGGAAAGAAGCAGATGGAAAGAGGGGCCCTGCACAAATCTGACTTCATACCCAGAACTGATTGGGAGCATCAGACTTCCATCCCCTCGCTGCAATTTGCCTAGGCAGCTGGGCAGCCTAAAAAGCAAAGGTGTTAAGAAGGCATTTCGCTCGACAGTTGTATCTCCGTTTGACATGCTTTATAGAATAACAACAATTAGGATTCATATTTGAAACACGAGTTTGGGTCTTTCCTATTGTTCTGCACAGATCTGGAGCGTAATCATTTATTTACTAGGCTTGGGGAATGTTGGCTTTTGCACCTCCACATCTGCAGGGCTGTAGCACATCGCTAAGTCCCTTCAAAGAAACAGAGCTCACAAAGGGACCTGTCCTCCCACACACCCAGAAGATGAAATTTTCTGCAGATTTCCCAAGTACACAGTGTTCTTGTTCTTTTTCTGGACTCCAACTAATAACTGACCACAGGAAGCTGTGGGCCGGGCTCCCACGAAGCTCGGAACCAGCTCATGTTGTTGGTGAGGCTCATGATGCACAGGAGCCCATGCAGAACAACTGAAATGTAGAAACGTTCCAACTTGGGAGGAAAATGAATAAACATCTGATTAGAGGCCATTGATCATTACTGTAAGTTATTTTTCGAATGTGGGCTCTGTTTCGAATACTTCTTTTCTCTTTGCTCTTGACAAACACAGCATGAATGAAAGGTAAAAGGAATCAAACAGTTAATCAATCATCCCAGGGCCAGGGCTAAATTGCTTTCTGTTATACACTTGCTGCCAGCTTCTCAGAATCAGGTTTGTTTTCAATTATTTCTAATATGCTTTCCCAGAAGAATTTATAATAGGTTGTTTAAGCACTGTTCGCTTTCTGTTAATGACAACAATACCACTGTTCCTCCTTAGCAGAAAGAAAAGGAGTTAAATTAGGAAAATTGTTACGAATGTTGCCATTGGGCTTGAGTGTTTTTCTGTTTTCAATCTAAACTGGATCCAATGAGAAATGGCAAGGACTCTTTCATTCCTTTTCACTCTCACGATCTTATTTCCAAGAAAGGAGCAAACATTAGTTTTTTTTCTTGAGGTCATGTAAAACAATGATACTTCCAAAAATCAATAGTAAGTGTGTGCCCTAATTATTTTATGCCATAATTATTTTATGCAGTTTCTTTGTATGGTTCCTTACAAAGAAACTGGGACACACTATGAATGTGGACCCGGTGAATGTTGACTGCCCTAAAGGCAATGCTTCTAACCTCTTGATTTGTAAAAATGACCTTTCCTCTATCATCACTGGAGGTGTTGAGGTTTTCTCTAGGGCTCACGTATCCTTCCACTGTCCACATCACTGGCTTCTTCCAGACCTCTCAGTGTGACAGGGACACAGGCTTATTACTGGGAGGCTCTGCTCCTTGTTATATAGCCACGCACCACGATGCTTCGAGACACAGAGGGAAGAGTTTGCCGTCTGGATACCAGGAGCCCAGTGGACTCTTAATTCTGCAGATGATTTCCTGACCAGCTGTATTGCAGTCATCTCACTCTGTAGCATAAGGCCAGAGGTCACAATGGTCATGCTCTACATTCACCTGTCATTCATTGTGAACCTGAGTGCACCAGCAGGGAGCTGCTTTTGAAACAATGCAGACCTGTGACTGGTGGTGGTGTTGGCTGCGGAACTGTATGGAGGTCTTTCTGAAAATGTGATCAATATTCAGTGCCTTCTTTGACTTCATTCCTGATAATTCACCTTCTTTTCCATTTCTAATCCTCTCTTCTCTATCATAATTAAGTTCTTTCACCTAATTCACTTCACATATCTTACGATCTTCCTACCCACATTAGCTAAAATGAATCTTCATCCTGCCTGCTGAGGTACATGCCTACCTTTTTAATCAATGAAGCATTCACTTTAGAAATGAAAAGGTACTTTCCTCCAGTTCTAAGGGCATGCACTATTCTGCTTGTACTTCACATTTTCCCTCATATTTATGTACCCCTACCTCCCTGCAAGGGTTTCAGAAAACCATATGATGGCCCTGAAAATAAAGTATTCTCTTCCTGCAAAATGTCAATATACTTTGAAAATAAATGCACCTATACACCAACAGTACAGTCTCCTCCTAAGGTAAGAATACAAAGACACATATACGCCAACAAATTCATAAGCCATTTTGGAGCCAGCAACCCAAACTTTAGCCACCCACATGAGTGTTGCCTTTCATGGAAGATTATTTTGGAGCATTCTGTTCATAAAAATACTCCTTTATCTCCAATTATTTTGATACTGCTGTTTTCCTTGTAGTGATAGAAGAAAGATGATTTCAGGAACAAAAATTCTTGCGCAATAAAGAAAATAGGTCACAAAATGTTGACCTCTGAATGGAAGAAATAGAAGATTCCAGCTGTGAATGGAGGGAGGTCTGGAGGCAGAGCACAGCCCTCTCCTGCCTTCCCCAGCCAGGAGTCCACCAGCCAGGGTTCTCCTCGGCATCAGTATTTCCTACACATCAACCATCATGAGCTGTTGAGGAATAGTTAAGAGCCAAAGATAATTTACATGATTTTATTTCCTTTCGCACAATCCTTTTATGAGGTTGCATTCTGCATATTCTTATTGTTGAACTGTGGTCACACAGTTCAACAATACCAATATTTGACTTGCTCTTCTGAGACAAACCACACTCACATAGTCTGACTATATTTTTATTCATTTTTGGTACTAATCCTTTACTTAACTTATTAAACTTTGTCTTAAGTATGTATGTAGAGAAAAAAGTACAAAATACATATAGACCTTGATACTCACCTTGGTTTCCAGATCCACTGGGAGTCTCAGTATATTTTCCATGAAGATAAGGGGGGGGCCACGTCATTGTAAAAATCACGTCTCTATAGTGCACTTAAGACTAACAACCATTCATGATTGGAAGAATATTACTATCCAAGTGTCACTTATTAAAAAAAATCAGGGCTAGCAAAACAGCTAGCCAAAGCTGTATAATAGACTTAATCCTGCATGTAAACTGACATTAAAATTATATTTAAATTATGCATTGTCATGAGTTATGCTTAAACATATAATGCTACCTGCATTTTTAGTCATTAGTACTGTCAAAACCCAAGAGGTCAAATAAAATTTTAACACATTATCATCTTAGTGTAAGCTTTCATATTTATAAAATAAAAAACCCCTTCTTCATGCATCATGGAAGAGACTACATTGACCAATTTTGTTTCTTTTTAACTTTGAGAACAAAAGAATCATTATGCTTAGGTGGGTCATCTGAACATGTCCTTGTAGCTTACGGAATAGGTCGTGTTTGTTTTCCAATGAACATCTGTCTGACAAGTTGAAATGCTAATTATGATTTATCATTTCCATGATGCCAAATATCAAGCTAGTAATAAACACTGATCAGTAACTGTTGTGTGGTTCCACCCAGATGTTTGGCATCACACAAGACACCACCTTAGTTTTACATTTAAAACATCCAGTGCATTATATTAAATGTGAAATTAATATGGCTAAAATGATCCTGACCTAATTTTTCTCAACACGTGTAACTCTATTGATAAGGCTTTTAAAATATTACACATAAAACAGTACATAGAAATAAATATATTTCACTGCTGTAGAAGTGCAACCAAAAGCCAAAATCAAAATGTAGTTTTCAATATCCAGAGCAAAGTGTAAATATCAGATACTGGACATATTACATATCTATTATAGGTTTGTTTTAAGAGAAAGTGTCTAAATTCTGAGCTTACCCTTCTGATGTCATTTCAAGGATGTACCATTGTAACATGGTCCTGAATACACAATAAGATTTGCTGGAACAATTTAAATGAATCCCGAGGGCACCAAACAGCTCATGCTCATTTATTTGCTTTTATTTAATGTGTACCAAATATAAAAATACTGGCCAAGTTTTTCTTTAGAGATCTGGAACCCCTGTCCCCTGAAACTTTTTATTTATTTTTTCATTTCCTTGAGAATCAAATAAAATTAGCAAAGTGTCCATTGATGATTGTATTAATCACAACAAAGATCAGGCACACATTTTCCAAAAGGTTATGTTCATGTCTTACAAGTACAAGGCTATGTAACACTGCATTGTTCTTGTGAAAAAGCTCTTTTCCAAACTGTGGTGTCTGCTCCTTGAGTTTAATGCTTCTCCTTCATCTCTCTGTCTTCTAAAGGGTGGTGTCCATCAAGGGTCAGTGGTGGAATGTAGCCTGTATCAGCTTCCTTAGTGAATTCATATGATCTCATGGCTGTAATTCTCGAATTCTTACCTTTAAATAGTATTTTTCATCTGAACTCCACAGTCTCATGTATTGTCTATTCTGACTTACCTCTTTGTCGAGCAGATCAGTGATTTTAACATAGCCAAACTCAAACTCCTGTGCTTCCCTGTTCAAAACCTGCTCTGTCCATTGTCTTTTCCAACTCAGTGACAACAGTCCTTCCAGTTGCTCAGTCCAAAACCATGGACTCACCCTTCAATCACCTTTTTACTCACACCTCATGGAAAACCTATCATCATGTACCCTTAGTGAATCCCCTTGGTCAGGAAATCCAACTGGCTCCATTTTCATGACACATCTTTTACTGGATCACTTCTCATACCTCCACTACAGCCACCAAGCTCTAAGCTACTCTTATCCCTCCCTGGAAGTGCTGCAGAAGCTAATAACTACTCTCCTGTTCCTGCTTTTCCTCTTATGCTCAAACATCAACCCAGAGCAACTTGAGCGAGGCAGTCAGGGGGCTGAGTGAGGCGGGAAACAAGTTTATGTGATGGAAGAATCTTTTTGGAGTCTCAAAAGTGATCCAAGATTGGATTGTAAATCTGGTTTCACAACTCTACTATACTATATACTATCAGACCATACATTTTAAATCAGTAGATTATGTGGCTTGTAAAACTCTATCTTTACAAAGGTTTTTATCAAATACTTTGAAGCTCTGAAATATGATTCTATTTGCAAAATAACAAGTGAGCCTGATAGTTTCATAGATCCTAGCAGAAAATACCTGATTCTTAAATCAGGGAAAGAGGACTTTACTATTGAAGTAGCCCACTGATGCTGGTGCTGGCAGTGAATGTGTTATAGTACAGGAGCCCTGATTTAAGAAGCACAGCCCTATCCTTCTGGACCAGGAGCACACAGACACTTGATCTGGATAGAGACAACACCCAAGCAAGCCCATTCTTCACTTCTCAGGAGATACCAGCCCCATTTTCCAACTCTAGACATCCTTACAACCAGCCTGGAAAAGATAGTCTGGAGCAAAGATGATCTCTCATGATTTCAAAATGTATCCCCCACTGGCTGAGGTTTTCATGTGACTTTAGGCATAAGCTTTCCAATTGCAACTGTTAGTGAAGATACCGTCAAGGAGACACAATACGAATTAGATGGTGGTAATCTAATGGTAGTAATTCTAAAAACAGACGTCTATATGCTAATTTTAAAAAAGACTGTGGGGGTATAATTGGCATACAAAGAGCTGTAGTATATAGAATATGCACAACTCGATGGGTGGAGATTGAGTCCACAACAAGGAAAGGATCAAACAAGCAGTGGCATAAGAAATACATCCATAACCATCAAATATTTTTCATCTCGCCTTCATTACATTGTTATTACTATTACTTTGTGGGAAAGGGATAAGAGCTACTGTGCTAGCAAACTTTTAAGCACTGGATACACAAGAGTGTAGTCCAGTCTCGGCACTATGCGGGACTCAGGTGTCCGGGGTCTATTCATCTTATATAACTGAAACTGTATGCTGACCACTCCCTTGCAGTTCACCCTTTTCCCGGGCCCTGATAACCATCATTCTCTTCTCTGTACAAGTTGAGCCTATTTTAGATTCCTCAGACACGCAGGATCAGGAAATGCATCCTTCCGCGTGTGTCTCATTTCACTGACATAGTGTCCTCCGCGCTGCTCCCAGCGGTGGGATTTCCTTCTTTTCGAAGGGCAAATAATATATCATTGTGGGCAGATACCAGATTTTCTCTATGCACCTGCACATGGACAATCTAGGCTGCTTTTATGCTGTGTTTATGATGAATAATGCCACGAAGAGCACGAACACAGGTCCCTCTATGGGACCCTGGCTTCAGTTTTTCTGGGTGTACACATTAAAGCTTCATTTCTTTATAGAATCTCTATCCTCTTTTCATCGGGAGCTGCACCAATTTCCATTCCCTCTACCATGGTTTTATAATCCGTTTTATGCAATTCTCAGGTCAGGAAGGTGTTGTTGTGTTTCTTATTTTTGTGAATGAGAAAACAGGCTCAGAGAGTGCAAGAACTTGCACGAGAACAGCCAGCCAGGAAGGCTGATATCTGGATTCAAATCCAGCAGTGACTGTGTGTGGCGGAGCCATGTGAGCGAGCAGTTGTGGGCCAGCACAGCAGGGATGTGGTCAGTCATGGCCAACTGCTCCCCATCTCCTGCCCAGCGAACCTGGGGATTGCTCAATCCCCACAAAGGCTTACAAATTACAAACATTTGCATAAACACCATTCCGGACAAATTGCAGGGTAAGAAGCTTATGTAATCTTGCTTCCTGGTGGTCTGTCTAATGATACAGGTCTCCCACAGACTTCCAAAGCTGTGGGGCATGACTCTCTGGGCCATATTTCTGAATTTTACTTTGGAGCACAAATCCTAGTAAGGCTGTGTTTGATAAGTGCAAGTGCTCCTGAGTGGTGTCGGCTGTGCAGGGGAAACATAAAAAGGTCCTTGTGGGTGCCATCCCGTGAAGGGACATTTGGTATAAATTTGGAATCAATTCTAATTGAAGACATTCTTAAAAATGCATAATACATGTCAATTATAAAATTTAGCTTAGGAAAAAAATCATTTCTCTATTCTGTTAATAGGTTGTAAGTCAATAGTTCATGCAACAGAAGATTTATACAGAATTAAGCCTAAACATTTCATAAGACATGTAGGTACATATGTAAGTAGAAATTAATCAATTTAGAGACATTCAAATTTAGCTTATAAAATTTAAAGCAGTAAAACAACATTTAATGATCTCTTTTCACTTAAATTTAAAGGTCTCCTATAATTTTGCAGCAGACATCATAATAAAAAGTCATAATCAAATTTTATTTTTCAGTCTAGTTCAAAGGAGTGAAGCAGAAAGTAATATACTTTTCCTTTATTTCAACTGAAGCAATTACTTCAGGAAAGAGTTGGGATTTTAGGCAATTTCTAAAACTTCAATTGATTAGTGACTAAAAAAAAATTGACCCCAATTAATTTTAATTGTACTGCAATTTCAACATGTATCATTTATATTTTGCTGCTGTCTTATAATTTCATTGAATTTGTAGAGCCCAGAAATATCATTAATTTCTTAAAATTCACTTGTTATGATATTAGAAGCTTTAATCTAGAACTTTACTAACTAGATAATTCCATTTTTCTAAAACATACAATTTTCAGATTTTGGTAACACCTCTTTCCAGCGAGTCTAGCTTTACCCCTGGTGGTACAAAGCTTTGTCTGTGGTAATGTGTGAAATCCAGGGGGATTTTAGACTTAGCAGTCATACCTTTGAAAATACAAATAATATGGTTACATATGATAGCATAGGAAGCTGTTAGTTCATAGGAAAGACTGATGCTAAATTAAAATATTCAAATTAAATAAAAATGGAGTGAACAATGGCATCAAAAGAGTTTTTAATAAAAACCAAAAGAGTATTGCCAGGAAACTGTGAAGTTCTCAAAGCCAAAATCAATACAATAAATAAAATATTGTGATCTCCCTATTTAGAAAGCATAATAGAAAAAACCTCAAAATAGAAAAGCACTAAGACAAGGTTGATTCATTTGTCTTTATAAATCCTCTGTAAATAATTATTTCTGAAAACACACCCAAACGCCACCACCAGGGAGGCACAAAGGAAGGGTGGCCTTTGTCTTATATTCAGACCACAGTGTCTTCCTGCCCTCTACTGCCACAGCAGTGGGTCCCGTGCAACCGAGTTTCTGATGTTCGTGTGTCATTTTACCCTTCAGAATATCTTCTTGAAACATCTAGCTGCAGGGGTATCCTGACTCCTGTGGGTGGGAGGCATCCTTGCAAAGTACTGCAGAGGACCATCTGGATGACGCTCCTTGAAAACAGAGCAATTATCTCCATCTTGGCTAAACCTGGTCCCATTTCCATGTATTGATGTATGCAGGGCTGGCTAGAACTGCCTTATCCCCTCAGCTGGCTTTATGCAGTGCAAATCGGTCTATCTGAGGCACTGAGATGAGGATGTGTAGACTTTGAAGCAAGGCAGCAGGTCAGGGTTACGTGGCCCCTTAGCTCCCAAAAAGCATGTGTGAGTGGGGTGGCAGGAGAGCCAGGCTCCACGCTGCTGGCTGGGATCAAGCCTTAAGACAAGAGCCCATGACTTCCCAGGGCATAATAAATTACACATCAGAGCACTGTCCCCACAACATTAGATACTGCCTTGAACTGTGTTGTGCAGATTAATCTTTCTGCATATCCTTCTCTTTGCATATTTGAGAAGTGACCTTAGGCCTCTTACCTAATCCACTTCCTGTCCCAACTATGGTCATGGATCCTTGAGCCACTCCCCTCTTCACAAGTTTGACCTTGGGTCAAGGTCTTTGTTCCAGTTAGCCATCACACTAGGTAGATTTAGGACCACCATGGCTCCCATAGCTACAAATATGCCTTGGTGTCTTTATTTTCGCCTTAGGTTGCACTGGAAGTGCTTGATTGGAATCAACCGCTAGAATTCCAATAATTTTTCCATGGGATTACAAATATAAACTTCCCAGACCATGAGGAGGACCAAGAAGAGCTTTCTAAAATGTACAAGCTACTTTTTAATGAAAGGCAATAAGGAAATAGCAAAAGAAGAAATTAGATACTTTTGTTTATGTCTTTGGTGTTCGCTTCTACATTTTTGTGTATATATATATATATATATATATATATATATACACACACACATTTGAGTTTAAATGCACTTTATTTTTAGGCAACTTACATGACATATGTTTTTCCCCTAAAAAACAATGCCTCCACTCTAAATAAATCACATTCAAAATAAACAAAGCGCTCAAGATGACATCAGTCCCATTTGTTTAAAATCCTGGTGTTGTGTGGAAGACAAGTAGCAGCCAGTTATGATGAGTGATAGATCCAAGGAAACCACCGAATCCATGAATATTTTTCCATTTCTAAACCATCCTTAAAGAAAAGAAATGGGGTCACACCCTCCTCACTGAGTCCAGGAGAGCAGCCACACCATCCAGATTCATGTTTGCACCAATAGAGAACTGATAGCTTTTGAAATTAGCAAGGATGTACTTGATTTGTCCTGCAGCCCCGGTCTTTGTTCTTCAAGTCTGCCTTTGAGTGGTTTCATATACTCTGTCATGTACTTCTCTTAGGTCTCTTTGGTGAAGCTGGTTTCCTGCAAATGATGGTGCACGACAATTTCAACACCAGGAACTGCTGTGCTCTCGGGTGCCCTTGCTCGGTGGGCCTTCAGCGGAGACATTTCCACCAATGCGCAAGTCATCAATGTCACCCTGTGTTCTACTGACCGTCTTGCCCTCCACCTCCAGACGCAGCCTGTCCGCGATCTCCTGGAACTTGTCAATGTCAGAGACCATCTTATTGCGGCTGATGAGGTCCAGATCGATAATTAGGGTGGCGGCTGAAGGGAGAGGGCAGCGGAGCCAGCTTAGCAAGCCCAGAAGCTCAGGGTTACAGCTGGAGCAGCGCTGCAGGGGGAGGGGGACTTTGTTTCAAGTCATAGTAACGCAGCAGTAAAAGACTGTGGCGACCTTAGGTTACTAATTTCCTTGATTTCTCAACTCAGTGTGAAGAAATATGTTGAAAAGTCATAGATCACTTGACTAAGGATAAATAACCTTTAAGCCAAATATCCCTGGGGATAAAAGTGAAGTCATCAGAAGGAAGAGGCCAGGCTTCTAAGGTCAAATAAATCACACCTGAAGTCCAGATGTTTAGGGCACCGTAGCTATTACTGCTCATGAAACATCATAAAGCTATTTCTTGATTCTTAAATCTAAAATCCCCATACACTTTTATTAACAAAATAATCATACGCTTTTGCTCGGTGTGATTCTCTGGAAGTCCAAAAATTTGTGTTAGAGTTCAACTGTTAATTTTTAAGAATAATGATGTTGTCAAGAACACAACTTATTTATATTCATCTCATTTCAACTTTTTAAAAAAGCTATAAATGCTTCCATGGTGAATTTTTTAGCATTTCCAGAAATCCAAAATATATAAGACTCAATTTACAACCTCATCTAACCCTACTGATGATTTCCATATCTAATAAATGGGATTCGGGATATTTAAATAATTGTTTTGGCTGCATTAAAGTATGTTTCTAAGGATCTTAGTCTGGAATATCTTGAATTTTGCTTTGGTAACTTCAAACGTATTCTTGATACATTCCTCTCATGAACTTATTAAGATCTGCTCATAAATAGAACTCTTGCTTCTCATACTGGTATAGAGATATTACGAGTTAGATTTTAAAGTTTCTTACAAAGATACTATTCCACATGGAACTACAACCTGTATAAATGGTCATTTCTACTAATTAAGACAATGAAAGCGTCTATACTTCCTACACATATGTATTTATTACTCTTCACTCAACCCTGTAACAGTGCATACGGGAAATAATGGATGTGTACACATTCTCTGATCTAAAAATTCCTCTTGCCAGATTTATTTACAGAAATAATCATGAAAGAACATAAATTTACATGTGAAAGATTCCCGTTACAGCATTGCTTATAATCATAGAAAGTGAAAAACTTAGAGGAACATCTGTAAGGATCTGATTGAATTAGTTCTGGACTATCTACATTTCAGTGGAACTACAATGAAACAAAAACCAGGCAAATCTGCCAAAAATGAAATGGGAGCAACACTTGGGAAACTTCATAAGTGAAAAAGCAAATCATGATACCAGGCAGAAGAGAACTGCATTTGTGTACTAAAGGAATAGACAATATACTTTTACACATTCACGTCTTATATATGTGGAAAATAAAATATAAATTGAAAAATACAGTGCTGTTTAAAATTTTTTAAATGTACCACACTACAAAAGATGCATTGCCATGAATCTTCCTCAAAATAGTCCCGCCAGCTTTGAACTCGCTTATTCCATCATGCTTGGGGTTCCCTAAAGCAGGTCTGGAAGTCCCCTTTGTCTCTTTAGTTACCCTGTAACAAGCTCCCTCTACTCCTGAATTGACTCAAAAGATTTACCTTTTACGGTTATTTTAACTTTGTAAAAGCACCGGAAGTCACAAGGCACCAGACCTGGGGAATGAGGTAGATAAGGACACACAGAGTGTCTCCACAGCCTGCCTTCTGTGAGGCAGTACTCAACAGTGACATTTACCATGGCTTTGATTACACCTCCTGAGGATACTCAGGAAAGAGGACTTTCAGAACTGTGTCAGGCAGTGGGAAGAAGGATGGGGTCAAGTACTCCAAATAAAGTGGGGGGGAGGCGGTTAGCGGAGGATGCATGGAAATACGCTCTTTACTATAATTGCTTTTTAAATTTCAGCCTTTGCTGTGCATTCTCATCACTCCTTGTAGATGGCAAACTGCGCAGTGCTGTTTGCAGGGAAAACAACACAGAGAGCAAAAGAATCTTTCCATGGTTATCCGCTGATCAGGGCAGCGATCCCTACATGGAATTGCTTTATATAACTCTCCATTGTTTTTAGCTCACAGTGTAATATAGTAAATCTGAGATGTGTGATATCATTCATTGTCCCCATATGGAATTTTCAAACCGGATCACGGAGGAGCAACAGCTCAACAGGTCCGGCTTCACTTCTTCCCTTCTTTTGAGAAGCAGTGAAACAAAATAATGCAACTCTTCCAGCTTTGAGAGGTTTCTCATCCACTTCTGATTCTTAGAGAGATGATGCCCTTTGATATGTGTTTAATTCTAGTAAAATTTCCTTAAATAATTTTCAGAATAATTAGGAACAGATTTGTAACAAATGAAGAGCCAACTGCAGACGACATGAACTGAGCGTAGAGGCTGCTGGTCTTTCAGCTGCGCAGGAATAACCTGGGAATGTGGGGTGTGGCTGGGCTGGGGATTGATCACATGTGGGGGGCTAAGGCAATGCCAACCCAAGAGCACAGGGTGCTTGAGGCAAACCAGACAAACAAGTTGTGAGGCAGGCCCTTTCTTCCATTAGGAGAGGGGTTTCATCTGTTATCAGCCTCTGGCTGAGTGTATAAATAAATGCACTGTAGTCCTTGGGCAGTGCCTTTTCTCTTGTCAGGAGACAGGGCTCCACCTGACCTCAGCTTTCTGCATTTCTGACTCTTGTCTTCTTTTCCTCATCCACCACTGTCCTGTCCCGGGAATTTTAACAGTTGTGCAGGATGTAGCATGGGAGTGCTTTGGTATTAACTGGATGTCCATCTTTCACTTGCATGGAGGATGTCTGAATCTTATGCATTTCCAGATTGCTTTTGAATCTACAGGAGTATGCACACTTGGTGTCTTATTTGATACCACAGCAAAGTTAGAGACGGGTAGAGGGGAAAGGAGGCTTTTGCCAACTTGCAGATCAAATGAAATAAGCCACACCTTT
Source organism: Hydrochoerus hydrochaeris (assembly GCA_004027455.1). Lineage (NCBI taxonomy): Eukaryota > Metazoa > Chordata > Mammalia > Rodentia > Hydrochaeridae > Hydrochoerus > Hydrochoerus hydrochaeris. The sequence goes on from PVLA01005886.1 coordinate 54,311, forward strand.
AAGTTTCCAGAGACTCTAAAGAAAAGGAGATGCCAGAGACCGAGTGGTAGAGTTGTTTGTTTTTTTTTAATAACTAATCCCAGTCATTTTTTGTTATTCCACAACAACCACTTTCATAAGGTGAGCATTCTTTTCCAACTTGATGTTAAAGTTGATTAATTTATTCAGTTACTTCACTTTTTAATTTCTTCACTTTAGCCCGCTGGTCATGATGCAGTTCTTTGTATTGTGAGATATGTAAGAGTCACACTGATGTTCTCTCACGTTTGAGGACATTTCTGTACTACTCCCTTCATTATTCCTCCTTCTAGATCATATGAAAAGTCCTCAAGCATCCATCCTGGTGGATCTGTGTGCTTATGCAAATCTGCAGCACCATGTTCATGACTGTGAGGAAGTTCACAAGCTTTACCACCATCCTGAGTTCAGATCCTGGCTCTGCTCCTTCCTTATGTTTGACCTCAGGCAGAGCGACACTGCCCTCAGTTTCCTCACTCACAGACAGGAATGCTGAGTGTCCATGATATTAGGAAGGTGTGAAGTATTAGAAGTTGAAAGCACTTAGGATGATTAGACATTACTGCTCCAAGTGTATACGGGAAAATCAATTGGTCCTAACCAAACGCCCTTCTGTGTGGCAGTGAGAAGTTTCTCCACTGGAGCAGCCTGTGGTGCTATTAGTCACATGGAAGTCTACACAGCAAGGAAGAATATTGATGCTCAAGTCCCTGTCTAGTAATTCAGCCCTGCAAACCTGCTCGCACACCTGACATTTGACAGTGATGACAAAACGGATTCACAAACCACTGATCACCAGGGTACATTTGTGGGTTAAATTAGACTGTCAGAAGATTATGCCACTGAATCATATTATTACGTGTCTTCAAGTTCTGCATCCTTACAGAATGGAAATTTTAAGTCTATACCTTTAGTTTATGTTGTGGACATAAACTTATAATTGTTTTTAGTAGACATGCTTCCAAACCTTGTATTTTTGTGATCTGAAGTCTTTATTAAAGGTCTGCATTAACATTTGCTCTGAGAGGTCATTGCCAGGAAAATGTTTGTCTTGAAATTTTAGAACATTTCTTCTTTGCCAGACAAGGAAACTATAAATGCTAATATTTTTTTCGGCATTGTCTAAAAATTCTGAACTAAATTAAGAATTAGACTACAATAACTAATATATTCCAGATGACAGACAATGTGGCTTTTGCTTTGATTTGTTTCATAAAGCTTTTGGATGTTTTTATGTTGTTTTGTTTTATTATGTATGCCACCTTGACACTTCTCTTGGAAATAAGTAGAATCATAACAAGTCATGCCTATTTCACATCTAATGATAGGAAACACACTTAATTTTTCATCTTTTCATTCACTTGCTCATGTAGGATTATTGTACTTTAGCTTTGATAAGTATCAGGAAAAGACTAAATAACTATGCAATCTCTAAAACCTCCCTTTCTGCGAGTGATAAAGAGCACTTTGAAGAAAGTCACTGAATTTTCTGCATAAATATGTGAAAGCCATGGTATTAAAATAATTTCTCTGAAACTGTGTTAACTCATGATCCTCTGAAAACTGCCTTTTAGTCTTTGAATGTAAAATGAAGATGCTAATTTGTTTAAATGTCAAAAATCATATAACTAAACGGGTGAAAACCCTTTCATAGTTATCATTTTGGTCATATGTGTATTCAACAACTCAGAAATTTTGGAACTATTCAGAGATATGCTCAGAACCTACAGGGTATTACTTTGACTACCTCTATATTGCAGAAAAAGATTCAAGGAAAATAACATGGGAAAGAAATCAGCAAAAGTTATTTAGGGTCAATACAGTAAAAATAAAACATCAAGATAAAAATAAGCAATTCCAAGGAGCGTTCTCCAAATATGCTTAAAAACATTGCATTCATTACTGAGTATAGGGTCCTTTTATCTGTACCACCCGAATAACTTTGAGTTAGACACATTACGTTATTACAACTTCTAAAGCTTTGCCTAAAAGTTGAAGTTACTTGGCTAGCACACTTCAGAGCTGCAGAAGCTTGAAGAAGCAGCACTCACTGAACTTCCTCTACAAGGTCTTTAGCTGGTAAAATTCCTTCCTTCTCTTCCAATCAAAGAGCAAATTTTAAAAGACAAGATTCAGTTGCAGCTCCCTAAAATTTTGTACCTTGGAAAAACCTTGTGTCAACCTGAGACTGCTAACTATATGCAAAAAATCCTTCGGACTGTCTGAAAAGAAATTTTAGAGTTGCATTCTGTAACCTACTGAAATAAGTGACAATCACAGATGGCATTTGAATCTGCACCTCAAGACAGGTATTTGTATAAATCATCTCATTTACCATAATCAGTGTTGGGATATAGGTCTTTATACTTTCCCATCTTGAGAAAAGGGAACCACATTTCAAAGAGTTGCCTAAGGTTACATAGTGACAGTCTGCCAAACTGAGACTGTAAACCAGGCCTGCTTTCAAAGGGTTCCACACTGTGATACCACCTGTTAGCACTCTAAACTCTTCCTACTGTACACAGCTTAGCAACCTCTTTCCTGTGAAAAGATGATAGAGGTGAAAATAGACTGGCAGGACCTCAGACTGAACATGGTTTGTGTTTGCTAAGGAATGTGAGAGGCTGTTACACTCATTTAGCTGTGTCTTTCTGAAATGAATAAACAGCAGCTGGAAAAATACATTTCTTAAAGGAGTAGTCTATATGCACCAGCCCCCCCACCAAATACCCAACAACAACAGAAAACTACTTCCAGATGTTAATGTAAAATTATCCAGATGCTACGAAATAATCATCCAGAATACCAGAGGCAAAAGAAAATCAAACTGAAAAATGATTTTAAAAAAGTAATCAAAGTGTAGATACCAATTCAACATGTTTGCTAAGTCACAGCAGACGATTTCTCTGTTTTTTTTTTGTTTTGTTTTGTTTGTTTATTTTTTTAGTAAACACATGTTGAAAGTTCTCTCTCAGTGAGGTAATAAGGTTGTTAACATTTTTTCCTGGCTGGAGTAATTAACTAATGGCAGTTTTTAGGACAACACTCAGGGGATCCTGTGACATTTTATGTACATGTTGTATATAATATTAAGTAGAGATCTCTTAGGTCCTCAAAGACAAAATGCACAAAATAAAAATTACTGTCAACAAATAATTTGTGTCTATTCATATTCTTATGGGCATGGCTAAATCCAAACACATAACAGATTATCCTTCTGTCATTGACTCCTGGGATTTTGTTATAGATTTTGCACATAAATGCATGGCATGCACAAAGACTATAGAGTTCTAAGGGGTTACAGTCCCATTGTGACCTTATTAGATATTTGAAAGCTATCTGGGTCATTGATTATCATAGTCAAATTGATAAGACAGATTCCACTTCCACTGCCAGGCTTGTTTCATCTTGTCTGCCTGTCTGCACAGAAAGTCTTCCACGTGAGTTTATGTGACGTACACTGAGGAGCTAAGAAATGCAAAAAGAAATCTGGTCCCAACCTTTATAGAACTCAATAGCTCTCAGCAATGTCTAGTAAACACTAGCCACTTTCCACAACTCATTGTCTACGAAAGGACATCAGGGAAGGTTTTATGTACAGTGATTGATTCTAAAATATTAGAGACCCTCTTTTGAAGAGAATAAAGAAAACATTCATTCATGTCATCTGATTTAAAATCAAACAAACAGGCAAAAGCAATTTGTATTCCTATCTCAACACATACTGGATTATAGTTTTCCCTTTAGGGAATTGTGTGAGTTACTCATTGTTTTCAGTGGGGACTCACAAGAACGCCATTTAGTTCTGAATCCTTAGCTGTGCCTTAGCCTTGCAGTCTTGTAACAGGATGACTTGTTTACTTCTCCTTGTGCAGCTGTGAGTTCTGGACAGAGCTGTAGAGATGTTATTTTTCAAAATAACTTCGAATATTCTTTCCAGATCAGAATGGTTTGGTGGTTTTTCGTGACCTAGTTATTTTATATGTTTTCAACCATGATTTGCAATTACCTTATTTTTACACAAGTTCTCTTATTTCAAAAAAAAAAAAAAGCATGCCTATCCTACTTGTCACTACCTGATGTGCTTCCAGTCTTGGAGCCTTGCACATACAGGCTGGAGATGCTGCTTCCTCTTATATTAAAACAAACTTTAGTATTAGTGGAAACAGTGACATCTGTTCCCCTTCACACTCTTTGTTTGTTCTTTGATAAAATTTTCAGTTGGCTGAAAAATTACCTGTATTATTTTCAGAAAAGAAAGTTAGCCACCAACTGTGATATTTTTTCAGTGATAGGCATAAAATGTCCCTAACCAAACGTCCTCTCGGTCCTAATGTGAAGCCTTACCCAGGGTAGGCAGTGGCTGAATGAGATTTCTGGGCTCTGTTCCACAGAAGTCCTCAAAGACCCTAGGGGTCCTGGCTAATTTTAGCACAGCGCTCTGTGGGGAAGAAGAAACTCTTCCTGTGGCCCTGAACACCATTTCTCCTCATTTGGGTATTGTCCTAACAGTTTATAGTCCCGAGAGCACCATTTGCAGGTCACTGCTTACATGCGATTTCTGTGGTCACAGAGAAGAAAGGATTTTTATTGGTGGGGCTGGTGGTGTCATTTTGCTTTTGTGTCTTCATGAATTATGATCAAAAATACAGTGAATTCTGCGGCCCAGTGCCAGCCGACAGAAAGGCAGGCTTGTAAAATCATAGAGTATGTCCCCATCTGCCTTGCTCACTGGATCTGCCACTATGCAACTTCTGGCTCTTTCCCAAAGTCAAACTGACCCTGAAAGGTAAATATTTTGAATTGACTGAGGACATCAGGACAGCTTCTGACATAGCTGAAATATGGTTACGTGGTGCAGGGCTGCGTTTAAATGGCTCAGGGAGCACAGTGGTCTTATTAGGGACATATGCTTAATGGGATTAACAAGTAGAGACTGGCATAGCACCAAGAAACATCATGCAAGTGTTGTGGATGAAGTCACTTGCTTTGTTTATTGGGCTTTTCTCTCTACAATTGGAGTTTATCGATTTTCTGATGCATTTAGCTACTCATCATCTCAAGGCAAATGCTAATCCTTTTTTGTTAATTTAAAAACTTTTTACTAGTACAGTCCATGTTTGGAGTATATAATGTTTACATTCATCATGAGGGGTTAGTACATGTATGGAACACATCTTAATTCTACTTTCTGTTTTCCTCCACTCTCTCCCTGCATACATCTCTTGGTCTCTTTCCCATTTGTCAAAGATCTAATCATCTCCCTGAATCCTATTATCAGAATTCTCTTAGCATAGCAGGCTGCCAAAAAGAGTACACTCATCCTTTAGCTTATCTGTGACATTACTCCAGGCCTGATTAAAATGTTCTCTCTCAAGGCACAAGCTCATCCAAACACTGTGGACAAACGGGCGCCCCAGACACAGCCCCTGTACAGACAGAGCCCCTCATGCTGAAGAGCGAACCCCATATTCTCTGAGCAGTGTGGTGAAAGAATGGCAAAGCTAGACACATTTTATAAAATAAAGCAAAACCTCAAACATTCTCATACCTTATGCTGAAAAATAGCCTTTTTATTTTAGCATAATTAATGCACAGGGCAAGAATCCCACTCCCGTAAAATCTGTCTGTGACATGTTTCTGCAAGGAGCTTCCTTTTCTCTAAGTGTAAATTTAAAATGGAATTTTCTCATTCCAAAACTGTTTCAGCTCAATATAGGCAGCCTCTGTGCTCAGCTTAGTCAGTTTTTCAGTCACTGAAATAATCAGGGTGAGCCAGCACCATGGCTTATGAACACAGCTCCCACACCCATCCACTTTGTCTGTGTGGCCCCCTTGAAGATCCCCAGCTGGGTCCCTGCCCTTTTTTCTCTCTGTCCTTCTCTGTAACCTGCAAAACCAAGCCTTTTCTGCACCAGAAATATCTCCCATACTCTTGGATGTCCTACTGATTTATTTTATGTCTTATTCAATGCCTCCCAAAATATAATAGCTTTTATTGCAGGCACTTAAGCCAGTGTTTGCCACACAGATGTCTCTTAGTAGTAGTTAATGGGAAAAAAAATAGCTAAATGTTGAGGTATCTTCTTCGGCTGTAGAAACCAGAGATGTTTACTCATGACGCCAAGTCACTGTGGATTGATGTGAAACTATTCCTGCCATATTTTTGGTGCCCTATCATTTCGAGTAAGGCATTTGCTTAGTGGTGATAAAAGTGTGAGAGGCTCTATTGCAGCTAATTCAACACAAAAAGTGTATCGGGTTAGAAGACAAATGGATGCAATGTAACAAATTATAAGAAGGAGGAGCAAGATGTTTTTCACCCGCTGAAATAATGTGGAGCTAAGGAGGAAGGTAAAATGAAATGATCTCTAGAATTTTTTGCTTCAAAAAAGCAATGGAGGGTCCTTTTATTTCCGTGGCATACTCTGCGATGGTTTGCATCAGTGATCTTGCTATAAGGTAATTCGTCTTGAGGAGAAAAATGGCTGTTACAGGTGGATCTCAGGGGTTCAATATATGAAATGGCTTCAGAATGTGACAGCTGTCATTCCCAAAAAGCCAACATCTCTACGTGTGATCACATTGCACGTGCAAGAGAATTAGAATGCATCTGTGGACACACAGGTCTACACAGATATGCTGTATTTTCTATGAGCTCAAACCACACAGATTTAGACCTAGCCATCAGACATACTCTGGTAACCAATATATCTTACAATTCCACACAGTTCCCCCAGGTACCTGAGGAAACATCTGATTATTCAGTCCTAAAAAGAACTTCATGAAATAAGTACTATAAATTGTTATATTTATACAACATTATTTTAGTGAAAGCATGTGATTTCTCTTTGATCTTTTTGCTAAAATATTATATACAGTTAAGGTCCATTTGGAAGCGTTTAAATGTCGATAAGTGTTTCTATTCATGTTTCCATATATATTAGTTTAAAACATACAGAATTGTATTTTTATTGACAAAAAGCAGTTAAATACTGGCCATTTACAATGGCTCAACCTAACAGTACATTGTGTTTTAGAAGCACTTATCAGTTGAATAGGCAAACAAATAATTCTTATTACTGAATGAAGCTGAAGAGCAAATTTACCCAAGGAAAATATAATTTCATGCCTTGTAATCTTGCCAAGGTCGCCATTCTTCTCTACAAAATGAGTATCATAGGATTTTTGTTACCTATGATTAGAATTTAAATTGTATGTGTCTTATGCCCTTCCCAGGTAGCACAATTCAGCCAAGTTATCCATTTATGTATTTCCAAGGAAAATATTTGGTTGTGGTCAGCCTGCTATGGTGCGAAACAGTACACATCCTCAGGCTAGAATGCATTACAGTAGATGTTTTTTCCCATTTTCATTTCTTAGCAGGGGACCTGGTAGTGTAGCTCCTGATACCATTTTAAATTTGCTTCTAAGTGTAATCTTAACTATTCCACTCCCGGGTTACTCTTCTCAAGCACTTTTGATGATAGCTCAAGTGTTGATATAGGGTCCCTAAAGATCAGAAGCTTATTTTAACAGCTATAAGGTCCTTTGTTGTATTTTCAAGTACATACTTCTGCAATAAAGATAGTAGTACCTTATCTCTCCTGTGAGAGAGTGATTAATGCACACTGACATACCCTCAGGTTTTTCCTAGTAGAAAAAGAGGACAACACTTAATTATCAACAGTATCACAAGAGCCTCTGTGGCCAATGGAAAATGCAAATGTAGAAAGTGGCTGATTGGACCTAAGGGCTCAGTTTAGGAAGTGGTCTGATTACGAGACATCAGAAGACCTGGACCGGATATTAATGCTGGACATTATTTACCACCCCATGACCTCAAACAAGTTACTTAGTCTCTGACTGTAAAGTGAGAATAATGAAAATTGTGTCTTCCAGGGCCTGCTCACTCTAGGGAGGTAAAGTGCTACCGTGTAAGGCCAAGTTCTTAGTAACCGCCAAATCACCATAAATGAAATGGTCACCATCTGTATTAACTGATAACAAAAACTACAGTTAAACTCCTCTCTTTTTCCTTTTTTGGGATTTATATTTCAATTGACAGCCTTCTACTTTCCTTTGGAAATGTGACATAAAACTAATAAGACTCATTAATTGTTACGTGGCATGTTTGTGCTGGAATTTAAACTTGATTTTAAGTGCTACAGGACTAGTAAAATCTCTGAAGCCAAAGCAGGCAGCAGCTCAAACCCAGTCATCTGTCCCCTGCACATGGAGAACGCAGGTCTTGCTAGGAGATAGCGACTGAGGCTTACGGACCAGCAGACTTTCAGAAATATCTTAGGACACAGAGGAAATCCTTCACAGGCTTTGAGAAAGACCCAGAAAGCCCACAGTGCCAGGTCCCGTGAATAAGGTGAGCGGATGAGATTCAGCATAATGGTTTTATCTGACAGACGCCAAAATGTTTTGTATCTTTCAGGCCATTAAGGCAGCCGCACCAAGATAGGAAAGAGGACTTCTGAGATGACTTCTGCAGGTGGCAAAAGATGACGGGCTAAGCATGTTCAACGGCGGATGGAACATTTCGAGGAGGATTAGGGGCGATGTACGTTTCAGACATTGACTCTATATTCTGATCATCTGTCGCCTGCTTTTCCACAACACTGGAATAATTAGAACTCTTAAATATTGGTATGATTGCCTCCAGATCCAATTCTCATTTAGATTTTTCAGATTACTTTTGCTTTTTAATAGTAGTACATTAATTTTAAAAGGATTTCCTGATAGATTTCAGGCACAATATTTTTAATATGGAGAAAGGATTGTGCAAATCAATCAACAAAGAAAGAAGGAATGTGCTATTCGTAATTGGCCTTTACCTGATTGCAAAGGTGTATTTTAAATATAGTAATGAAATCTCTTCAGTGATGTATGCATTTTTTGTGTACATCACACTTTCAACCCCAGAATTTTCAGGGTATTGTGTATTCCAGCTGGAGTTGCAATACTGACTTCTCAGAGACCCACGCCACACAACCCTGGCTGAGAAGAGACACTTCCTTGCTCTTGGGTTTCGGGGCCCAGTGTTTGTTAATGCAAGAAGTAATTTTAGGGAAAAGAAGTCTGAGACCCCAAATAATTACTTACCTAACTCTTTATGCAGAATTAATAATGCTCTGCCACTTTTCCCTAAAGGAGTGATTCCAGGGAGACCCAGGAAAGCTAGTTGGTTCTGCTTTTCTATCCTGTGACCATACAAGCTTACCTGTGAAATCACACTGTACTTTTCACAATATTATGTCAAAAGAGTTTCTAAATTTTTAAAAATACATTATGGTTTTTTCTTCTCCTTTTTCCATTATTTTCATGCTAACCATTACCAAAATATCAATGTATGCAAAAAATAATTCTGCCTCTCCGTATAAAATTCCTTCACATGGGAAATCGAAATAATAGCGAAGTTCTACGTACAGTTCACCCAAAAGAAAGAAAGTGTCTTCAAGAATTAATGGTGGCTGCTCCAGGGATTTCTAGACAAGGCTTGCATGTTTCAAAAGCAAATTCAAAGCCAGTGCAAGTTCCACTGAGTCGCACTGCAGGAGACTGGCAAGACTTGCGTCAAGAAGGAAAAGAAATCACATGCAAATACTTCAAGCTCTCTCCGCAAGAAAACTGAAGCAAAATCACCATGACAACCAAACATATTTAGTTATTGGTCTAAGGACATCTAAATAAATTATAAATAATAATCTTAGGCACAGGACGGGGAAAGCCTTACACAAGATAAACATGGGTTACAATTTGAATTCTATGATTCCTACGCCATGCCAAGTATTCAGCCCCATCCTGCTAATATTACAAATGGGCTTCCTCTCTGTCAACTCTTTGGCCACCAAGAGTCTGCTTCAGAGCTCAAAGTTCATGTATTCAACTCAAGACCACCCAGAGATTCAGTCTACAAAAGCCAAGCATATTTACTGAGGTGCAAATGATCCTCTCTTTCTTCAAGTAATCAGAATGACCAGTACTCGCTCCCTAACTAACTGGGAACCTGCTCTTCTCCCAGCTTTAAGAAAACTGCAGATGTCTGCGGAGTCAGCCAGGAATGGAGCAGTCAGACTCATAATGGATTCTGTGTCCAGTGTATCTTGTGATTCCTGGGCCTCTCCTGAATCCAGAATGCCCGTAAGTGGCAGCCTTTGACAAGTTTCCCAGTAGCATCCAGGTCCATGCTTGGGGCTGAGGCAACTCTTGGATCGTGATAGTGGCTGTGGCTGGTGTTTGCTCCCTGTGGGGCTGCTGAAGAGCCGCATCTGTGTGGCGGTGCCACAGAGCTTCACTGTGGCTGGCCTCGGAGTAAGGGAGCCCCTGCGGTCTGTACCTGCACCAGCTCTAGTGGGAGTTCAATGTCCTCTCAAAGCCGGGGAAAGCAGGTCCCTGCTGAGCCCTGTCTTGGCCGTGATGAGATAAAATTGCTCTTCTAAAAGGAAACTTTTAAAAGGCTTTTGCTCAAAGCCTCCTTCCATTTCCAGCCTGGATGACCAACAATGTGCAGGGCTGACCTTTCACTATTCTCCACTCTCCCTTTCTGCCAGGCCCTGAGACTCATGCTCCGTGACTATATCATAGTCCTGGCCAGCTGCTCTTCTCCTTTTGGCTGCACATCTAGAATGAAAGATTGTAGGGTTAGTTCCTCCTTGGCAAAAACTGAACTTTTGTTTGTTTGTTTGTTTGTTTAATCTTGAAGCTAGGTATGTGTCCTCAAGGCCACCTTCTGTAAATCCACATGATTAACATTTGCTGATCTCTTGAACGTCATGTGAGTTGGGGAGCTAGGAAGGACTGAGCCAAACCTAGAAGGGTGTTGAGTCAGGTTGGTTGGAGAAGCAGAGTATAAGGAAATAAGCAAGGTGGTGCAGGGAAGACGAAAGAGGCCAGAAGGAAAGGCAAGGTGTTGGGAGAAAGGTCGTCCCCTGCCCTGGGGGGTAAGGAGACATGCAGAGGCTGGAGGTCGGAGCAATGAAGAATATCCTACCTCTGACTTTCAGCCTCTGACAGGCTAAAGAATCTTTCAGGCCTAAAATGGTACACCTTTCATCTAAAATATAATACTTTAGAATCATCTAGAAATTTTGGTATGCATCTCCAAAATTATCCAGGCAAGTGACAAAGTACTAAAACTGACAAAGTAGATTTGGTGTTAGTTTCAAGAAGACTACTTTCTATTCCAGTCCTTTGCTTAAAACAAAACAAAAATACAAATGTAGTTTAATTTCAGTGCTTCATAATTAAGATGTGTTTATCTCATAATGTCTTGTTTTATGAGTAGGACTTAAAAATTCTCTTATTTATGGCTTAAATTTATTTTTAAAAGATATTGTGAAGGCCCAGAAGAAAATAATTATTCCATGCTTAGTGAAAAGTGTACACTACAAATTATGGTGAACATGTAAGTACTTTTATCCAAACTAAAAACTTATCTGGAAGTGTAATAAAACTTTTCAAACAATAAAAGGAAATCCAGTTTATGAAAGAGATGTAAAATATACATACAAAAATAAGGAGGTGATGCCATGGGAAAGCTGTGTGCTCCAAGGGATTCTGCCCCAAACACAGAAGCTCAATCTAATTATAAGTAAACATAAAGCAAGCCCAAACTGAGTAAAAGTCTACAAAATATCTATGAGATAGCTCTTCAAATACCTTTAAAACTGTCACAGATCAGAGCCACGGGTGAACAAGGACTAGATGCAGTGTAGTACTCTGTATTAGATCCCAGAAAAGAACAAAAGACATTAATGGTGAAACTAATGGGATGTGAATAAAATCTGTAGCTCAGGTAATGGGAATGTACCAAAATTAACTTCTTACTTTTGGCAGATGCACTTTGTAAGGTGTCTTCCTTTGGGGTAGCTGGGTAAAGAGACATGAAGCTGCTTTATTCATGTTTATGTTACTTTAATTGATTCCAAATTTAATTTTTTTAAATGCACACATGACTCTGCTTCTCATTATGGAGATTATATGATTAGGCTCAATAATCAATGACAGACTAAATACAACATGCAAAAGTGTCTGTTTCAAACCATCTGAGAACTGTGAGGAGGCTGAGAATAACCTTCTCAAAAACAGATGTCTGGAGAGGGGACTGGGATATCTTGCAGCTTTTTACTCCCTCCAGCTTTTGCCAATTGGAATTACAATGGGTATGAGACCGGGCCATGTGTCTGACAACTTCCCTGTGTTTAGAGTACAGAAGTTGGGCTCTGGGACCTGCAGGGATGTTACTAGGTAAATCCCACACATGTTGGCTTGGACTCCAAAGACAGGCAGCCCAGGAACAAGAAAAGCATTAGCGAAGCTGCTGCTGGGTTATAGGGCAACTTGGAATCGCCTGATTGGCCCAGAAATTTAAATCCCTAAGTTGTTTTAAGAATATGCAGATGGCTGGGGGTGGGGTGGGTAGAAGAAGCATCAGAAAACCTTGACAGGATGAAGACAATATCCTTGCCTTTCAATTATTTCCACACGCACTTTTTGAAATACTACTTATGCTCTACAAAGTCATCAGGCCTATGAAGATATAAGACAGCATAAGAAAGAATCAGCAAATGACACAGGCAATAAAAGAATATCTATAAAGACCACGTATTAGAATTCTGAAACAAGAAACTCTTAAATAACCGTTACATTATTCCCAAAAGAGAAAAATAAAATATTGAACATTTTAATATAAATTATATTAAATTAAAATTTAATTGCACAGTTTCAATATAAGAAACTCTACGTATATGAAAATGAACAATCTTAGAAACTGAAGAATATAATACATAAAATTAGAATATTGTGAACTTTTTGAATAGATTTTTATATACTAGATGAGAGAATTAATGCACTACAAGCATACAGGAAAAAAAAAATCTAGAATTAACACACAGAATGACAAAAAGATGGAAACTACAGAAAAGATATAAGATGCCCAGTGTTTACAGAAAGCAGCTCCAAATTACACTTAAGTACACACTGAAGGGAGAAGGGAATAGAGAGGAAGCCGTGTTTGAGAAGCTGCTGGTTGAGTTAATTCATGAACTGACAAAAACCTTTGCACTGCAGATACACCAAACCACCCAAAACCCAAGCCAGAAGAGTAAACGGGTATGATTTAAAACACAATTGCATGACAGAACTGTGTCCTGATGAACATGTTCTGTTTTGCATGATCCAGCTTGGTAGTCCTGGTCACGTGAGGCCAACAGGCACTTGAAATGTGTCCACTGCAACCGCAGAACTGAATCTTAATATCATTTCTATTAACTGAAACTTAAAAAACACATCCAGCCAGTGGCTATCATACTGTGCAATGTGTATTTTGAATCTCATAGTAGCACCAAAAAAAATCAAAGATAAATTCTTTCAGCAAATTAGAGAAAAACACTCCAAAGGCAATAATTTGACATTCTCTACACAAAGGAAATCAGAAGACAATAAAATAGGCCAAAACAAAATTACTGAAAACTTAAAATTCACTGCTAATATACACTTTAAAAATGGAGGCAAATTCTGTTTTGTATCTTTCTTTAACCCACAAACATTATGGAAGATGAATGAATGTTGGTTATTGGACATGGCTGGCCTTCAGTTACTGAGCGGTTGATTTCCACGTATGAGAAGTCATCTTCTCACGAGACCCCTTCCATTCATTTGGGGGAGAGGAGGATCTACTGTTCCTGCTACTTACTTCTTCCATCATGTTTTATTTACTATATTATATATTTCTTTGTTTTATTTTGTTGTCACTTTCCTCAAAAGTTTTGAACAACTAATAATTGTACTTCAGGATTCACAAAGGAGCAAATCATTTGAGAGCTGAATGCTAATGACGTCTGCCATGGTGACACACACCTGTAATCCCAGCACCCTGTGGGGCTGAGGGAGGAGGACTGCAAGTCAAGGCCAGCCTGGGAAACTTAGTAACTGAGCAAGACCCTGTCTCAAAAATAAAAAGAAAAATAAATAAAAGCTCTGGGTTCAGTCTCTAGTACTGAAAACCACACACCCACTCAACAAACAACCAACAAACAATCCCCAAAACTAATGAATGAAACAAACATTTATAGGGGACAAGCATCCGGAACTTTTAGAATACCCCCAAATGTTATATCTAAAACTGTATCACATCAGAACACAAAGAGGCCTTAAAAGAATTTACAGACTAAACAAGTCTATTAAAGATATTCAACCCTAGGTTGATTAATTGGCCCATTCAAGGTCCCAAGGAGGACTGGAACCAGGATAAGAACCCAGGTCTTCCCTCATTCATGTTTTTCTGTAGGATGTTGTCTCAGAAAAGGTCTCTGCATATATGGGATCCAGCAACAGTATACACTTATCCTCTGAGATCAGTTTTGTGGTTTTTAGAATCTATTTCTAGTCTTTGCTTGAGTATCAAACAAACATTTTCCAGCCAGTGAGGAAACCTGGATTCTGATTCCCACCGCCGCCAGATGAACTGAAAGATTTGGATAAGATCTCCTGTCCTCCTGAGCCTGTTTATTCTAAAAAGTAAATGACATAAAATGAGCAGATAGTCGAGGAAGAGCTTTTCAGTTTAACTATTATTCTTAACTTCCGTCATTCCATTTAAAATATTTTGAATTACTCTCAGTTCCTCACTTCAGCCTGTTCACTATAAGAAGCAGAATTAACGCATCCGTCAGACAAAGCTGAGTTTTCCTTAGTCGCCATCGCTGAGCAGTTCATGGTGAGTGTTGTGCAGGAATGGAACCAATACAGCCAGTTAAATACACAACAATTGAGAATGTTCTGTGCTGACAGGCGGACATGGCCTGAAGTGGGGAGAGCCGCTGTTAACGCAGGGAACACCCGCACTGGCAGGGATGCGCGGTCTCCCGAAGACTGCATTTCCACCTCGGGGTGTGTTATGCAGCTCAAACACTTTCGGAATTGAAGCAGTTTTTTAAATGATCATCAGTAGCTTTAAGATACAACTGTTAGTTCTGGGTAAACACAGGACCCGGGAGAAAAATAAATAAAATCATTCACATACATGTATTCGCTCTGCGCTCCTTACTTCTGTACCTCCAGCCAAACCGGCCAGGCCCGGCTGCCTCTGGTCGCAGAGCAGGCTGAACAGATGCTGAGTGTTCTGCATTTGACTCCTTACTGTTTGACAGATTGAGACCTCTTGCTGAGAGCGCCATTTGGAATGTTTCTCCCCCAAACTGGTATTTTTTGAACATGGAATTTAGAAATAAGAGGGAGGCATTGCTAAACATTCACACAATAATATTGCCAAGAGGAAACTTGATAGGCTTATAGCAAAAACCTAACTTTCTGCTAGAAATGTTCAGGGGTTCTCTCCACACTGGCAAGGGGTGGGGAGGGCATGGCAGACTGTGAATGCGCGGTCTCTGAAAATGTGCATATGAAGGATAGTCCTAAGATAGTCCTGTGGGTGCCCACTGTGATCTCAGCACTCTGGGAGGCTGAGGCAGGAGGATGGCAAGCTCAAGCCCAGGATGGACAATTTAGCAACTTGGTAATCCCTTGTCTCAAAAATCAAAGTGAGGCCAAGGATATGGCTTAGTGTAAAAAAAAGCCTTAGGTTCTGGGTACAGTACCACAAGAAAAAAGTGATGGTACTAGCTTCAGATGCTGGGCCATGCATCCAGACAGCCCCAACTTACCGGGGTTCAACTTTTTTTTTTTTTAACTTTAAAATGGTGAGAAAGCAAAACAAATTCAGTAAAAGCATACTTTTAAATTATGAATGTGGACCTCTGCCTGGGCCACTCCGTGTGGTGTGAGCCTCGGGTCTGATACTGCACAGAGCAGTGAGCAGCAATTGGCCACAAGGCCACTGCTTGAGGGTGGAGCCCCCACAGTGCGTGCGTGTCTGCACCCCATGCTGTGTGGCCTCCTCTCATGAGAGATCGTGCTTAAGTAGGAAGGATGAAGGAAGGTAGGCCACGTAAGGAAGGTGAGGCAAGGTAGGGAGACCTCACAAAGGGGTATTAGAGAATCTAAGAGTCGTAACTCAAGATCTGGATATTTGAGTACAGACAAATAAGTATAATTGTTATTGTTATTACAAAATGATAATAATGAAAATACTTAATGATCAGAGTATTTAGCATAGATATTAGCATTACTGAATGCTTTAAATATAATTGTTTTCATCTTGACAATCACACAAGATAATAAAAAGTTTTAACCCAGTTTGTGGTGGATGAAGCTAAGCCTTAGAGAATTTAAGTAATTTGATTGAGAACATATAGATAAGCACAAGGAAGCCGTGGTTTGAATCAGTGGTTTAAAACTAACGAATATGCCTAAAATCGTAACTACAGGATAAAAAACACAACAGGGTAATAGAACACCTTCGGGGTACATCTATGGCTTGGCTTTTGATGTACCTCATGTCCTACAACAGAAACAACCAAGCCTGGGCAATACTGCTCTGGAAGGTCCTGACAGAGATGCAAAATCCCACACAGTCCTCTCCACTGACATGGAAACACAGCCGCGCCTGACAGAGCTGCTTCTTTCTATATGGTCCGTTCATGTAGAGGCTATGTCACAAATCCCTCGTCTCCATCTTGAGAGCAAAGTAGACACCAATGTACAGGTTTCTTTAAGGTCTGCAGCCCTCTTTCATCATAGCAATCCTCATTGTCAGGGAAAATCTCTTTCTATGTAAAATTAATCACCGACTTTCCAATTTAAACCCATTTCCCCTTCTCTGATCTTTCTTGGAGATAGGAGACATAGGAAGGTAGTTAACATTCTAATCACTACGGGGTTTTCTTTCCATTTAATAACTCATTTAAATGTACTTCTGCTTAATCCCATTTTCAAATCTCTCTGACATTAATTACTAATCTATTCAATCTTTCTGGCAGGCCTATTTTGCCATGTTAAATGTACTTCAGGGGTGAGGTTTCTCATCTTACCTCTCCGTTTTCTAAAGGGTGGATCTTGGAATAGAAGGACGTACAGATGACCTCGTCGTCTTGGGCATAGGACGGTGGACCGGTGCGGGGATAAATGCCATAGCGGGTCAGGCACTCAGTATCGGTCACAGCGTGATACTGCCAGGGCTCGTATTCCACATTGTCCAGCGAACGCTCCAAAATCCAGTTTCCGGGCCGAGGGGAGTTTGCTGCTTTCACAATCACGTAGGCGACCTGGAACACCTGGGGAGAAGCAGCCACAGCACATTTGAGTTCAGAGTCCTCAGGATTTCATGTCAGATACCGATGAAGACTAAATACTGCAGGAGATCTTATTTCTGATTTTGTATGATAACCCTATTAGGTTCTGTGAAATAATTTCACTATTGCATGTTCATCTTTCATAGCTTTTTGCCAGGAAAAATGTTTCATTTAGATAGCCATGACTTTAAGAGCAAAGGGTTAAGGATAGATCGGAATTCCCCAACAAAGCACTGGCATCATTTCACCTCATTTTTGAAGGTCCACTGTAATCACTGCCAATGAAAGCCTTGCTGCATACCAATTTACTAATCTTAGACATTAGGGCCAATAAAATACGCAGCAGAAATTATGTGCGTGGAAAGCACTTCATGGTTTTGAAAACATGCTTATTTAAATTGCTTGATCCTTTAAAAGTACGGCTTTGATGGACCTCACATCCTACAACAGAAACAACCAAGGGCTTGAGAGTCACGTGTGCTGAGATTGTGAGGCCACTGTTCATGTGAACTTGGGAAGATTACTTCCCTGACTCTTAAATTTCTTTCCTGTAAATTAAGGTCAAGAATAAGCGCACCACTTAGAGACAGTTTGGATTCAATGAGGCAACATGGAAAGTACCAGGGAAAGAACTCAGCACTAAGTAATAAGTGTTAATTTGTTTACATCCTCAACTGGAAATAATGGAGAACAAATTCCAGTGAAATGTAGACAATTGATTGCATCTGGAACATACTAAATAAAAGGCTTCTGCACTTTTTCTTTACAAGGGTGAGTATGTAAAAAAAAAAAAAGAGGTATCATTACTGTAAGTCTATAGTGACAACTGGAGAGAATGTAGCAATCTTCTACTTTCAGTACTTCACAGAACTACAGGAAAATGACAGTGCCAATGCTGTTCAAAGGTCCAAAAGAATAATGAACAAAAATTGCTGAATGGCGTTTCTGTGCCATGTCCTGTGGAGAAATACACACAAACTACTTTCGATTACCGTCCCACCAAAATGCATTGATAATACATGGTAAAAATGGGGCATGAAAAGTACAGCAGTAGTGAAGCCATGGGGCATGTTCTCAATTGGCAGACGCTGTAAGACGTGGGGAGTCTGACAGCTCTAAACTCTGGGGTTGGGGTCACTGAAAGCATAACCAGAAGGCCAACGGGCAGACAGGACCACTCCACTACTGAGAGACTAAAAGGGTACTGGGACACAAAGGGAGTCCTCAGAGGAAAGCTCCAGAGGTCAGCTCTGGCTGCCTTCCTGTTCCAAAATGAGATCTTCACGTGCAGTACCCACGGTATTCTCTATGGGGCTGGATTTAACACTATGCCGACCCGGAAGGCATGACACACATGGCTGAGATCATCATCATCTGACATCTTGATGAGAAGAAGGGCATGTGCTGGGCAAGGAGAAGGGCAATCTTTACCCATTTTCAAATAATTGAAACTAGGGTCGGTGTTTACCTTTCAGGCACCGATATAAAAAAGTTGGTGGTTAACACAGTGAAATAGCTTGTGTGATTGTTAATAAATCACTGTTGACTGATACTGCAAATGCTTCTTCCTCCTTGAGAACATACGATAAATCCTAGCAGAGGCAGGAAGCTCCAAGACATCTACTTTGATTGGTATAGAGTAGGTGTTATGGTTGATGCATTGTGTCAAACTGAGAAGTTTAGAGGTTCAACTAAAGGGCTCAGCAAGGACCCGGGGTTCTTAGTTGTAAACATCCCCAGCCTGTGCAAGAGGAGAGCAAGGAGAATTTTGTGAGTGCTCTAACTGCTGAGGGATTAACCTGCTTACAATATAAGGGGGAGAAGAGACTTGCTCTTCCCTGCTTTTTGCTCTGGCTGCTTTTGCTGGCTGCTGCCTTGAACTGTTGCCCCAGTGCCATGCCATCCTGCCTTGGAGCCAGCTGAATATGGACTGAAACCTCCACAAACAGTAAGCTAAATAAACCTTTCCTTCCTTCATTTTTGGTGTTGGGTATTTTGTCTTAGCAATGAGAAAAAAGAAACCAAGATAGCAAGCATGGTGAACCTTGTAGAGCTTTCAGTAATAACAAACAGCTGAAGGATAGGTTCAACAACGCTCGTATAGGCTTTCGTCAGTCTGTCTTAATGCCCAGCATTGCAGGTGGGGAATATGGCTGCATTGCTATTTATAAAAGCACACAGATTGGTCACACATAGACGTGCTTGTTAATATGTGGTGAATATATTTGAAAGTGCTTAGACTTTGGGAGCAGATATGCATGGACATAGTAAATCTGTCAACTCAGGGGTTTGAAAATGAGGCATCAGAGAACAAAGAGAGTTTTTCTTCATTCTAACATCCTGCTATATTACATGCATTAATTTGAAGGTCTTTCTCTAAAAGTAAAATAATTTTTAAATAAAAATAAGCATCAGAGACAATAAAAGTTGGAGTAAGTCAGGACATTCTTCATCAACTACACTGTTTTAAGTATCGGTCATATGAATTATTTCTTTTTTATAGTTTGTATTCTACAACTCAGCATATGAAATTTTCTTACAGGGAGATTCAGTGACACCAACTGGATAATTATATGGAATGTACAGAGAGAATAGTCTGTACTATAAAATATGAAACTGTCAGGTCCTAATTGTGGGTGATCCTACTGTATTCCTGGGAAAATCCTAAAACAACAAAAGAAGGTGAATTTCTGAGCACCTGCATGGCATGAACTTCAGTTTTTATATCATTAAATATATTACAGTCCTTGAAATGATGGGTAACTGATGTCTGTTAAACTTAGCTGAATAATCAAAATCATTGTGACATACCTCCACAGTACTGCTATTTCTTAAACATTGACCACTTCTCTTTTTATTAGAACTCGGATCCCAATTGACACCAGTATATTTTGTGATCCACAGGAACTAAGCCATACGTTTCCTCAGTGTTCATTTTACTATGCGTACATGAGCTGAGAAAATTACTCAAACTCTTGCATTCAGTGCTTTCACCAAAAACCAAACTGTGGAAGAGATAATGAGATAATGAATACAAAATACTGTCTGTAGCTTGAAAGAGAGGATCTGTATCTGTATTGTATTAGCTTTCCTTCCAGAGAAAGAAATACACAGAGATAGTTTTTAAAAGATAAAAGAAAAAGAAGAACAGCAAAGCCTATTAGAGATCACAGGCACTCAGAAAGAAAAATAAAGATACTCAAAGGTTGTGGGTCATGAACTGAGTGTAGAAAGTGACTCACCAAGCAGACATAGAAAGAGACCAAATTCACTTGGAGCTACAATTTGGATTTATGATTTAGAAGCTTCTGGGTTGGCTCTAGAATAATAGATGAAAAATAATGCACAAAGAAAGTTTTGCAAGAAACCCACAGACTTCTTCCATAATTTAATATAACATATCACATTAAGGGACATGGAAATCCAGCCACTGCCATAGAAAACATTAGAGGAGTCCCATTTCGAGACAATATCCCACTGTCATTTATTTTCTATGGATTCTTTCACATTTCAGGCAAAATTAATTACATTTTTTGGCATGCAGTAGTATGAATAAACTTCTTAAAGTGTTGTAAATAGCATTATTGAAAAAACACAATGAACAAATGTTTTCTTTGAAGGCTTCAGAGAATGACTGTGATTTTCTAAGTACTACAAATTTTCAATGGCCCTAATAAAATAGCTCTTTAATGCTATCTCTGCCACTTTTATTAACTGTCTCTTATGTTTTCAGTATAAAGACTCTTCAAAATCAGGAGTTTTAATACCTTATTTCCAGATGAATAAAGCTCTGTCTTTTATGGCATACAACAAGGAAAGCAACCACACCATTACAAGAAGCGCTAAGATTACTAGGGTTTCATGAGCCTAATATGTCAAATGTTTTGTGATGTGCAAATGTTTTCCTGTGGGAGGGCACTTTTCATAAAGTTTGTCCCTGAAAAACATCCAAAATCACTCTTCAAATAACACCAAACACCTGAAATTTCTCTACAACAAAGGGGGACTTCTTATTTCTGCTTCCATTTGTTACCCATCTGTGTGCCATCTGAAAAACTCATGTAAGTACTTCATCTTTGCAGCACTGAATTACAAGTCTTAACACCCTGATCTCATCTATTGTCTAGTGAGAGAATAGTGTTTCAGAAGAATCTTTGAGACCCAGAGTAACATACAATGGTCATTGGCTCATAGAGCAAGTCTTTTCCATCTTTTTTCACATCATGTCTAAGGTAAAATGATGCTTCTACAGCACTGAGAACAAGAAATCTTCTCTGCCCAAAGTAATTGAGGTGCCTCTGAGCATTCTGGACACTGCCCTGGAACAGCTGCAAGAAGCCCATGTGGATAAGCCTTATCAGAAGAACCAATTTCTCATGCATGCATTGCTGAAAGTGGATTTTTAATAAATCCCCTGCTATGAGACTCAGGGAGCCCCTTTACACTAATGCCTTCATCTTCAAAAGAACCACAGATGTGGAAAGATGCTATGGAAGATTATTATGCTTCCCATATCTCACTTGAGAACTTCAAGTGTCTCTGATAGACAACTAAAAGAGCCAGTGTAGAACACAACTCCTTTATGATGTCACAAGGTCAGAGGACCTCTATTTCCTATATGCTTATCTCCATAAAAGTCATAAAGACGTTAAGGAAGAACCTGTGTATGGAAGACAGCAACTCTTCCTCCTCCTCACAGCACTAGGCCTGACTTGCACTCTCCTTTGTCTTCCTGCCTCATTGACTGAGAGAACAGCATGTGGTCATCTAATGTTTGCTGGGTGCTCAGCTCTGCCTGCTTACTTGTACTAACATTTGTGAACTTGCATAGCAAATGGCTGCCCACAGACCAAAGCTGCTTTTCTGATGCAAGTTCTGCCATCTTCTATTCTTTGCCCCTGTCCACGCTATAGATGGTAACATTTTCAAACATGGTGATGCCATCACCAGTATATTTTGGGACACATCTGTATTTTTGCCTTTAATAGTATATCAAATATTCTGATTTATCTATAGAGACACAAAGTCATAAGGGCTGCCCAATGTCAAGAACAAAAAGACCATCAAAAGCAAGAGTTTTCAAGCTGGAGTCATCTGGGAAATTTTATAGATGTGCTTATGATGTCTCCTGATTGAACTGGTGGCTGTGGTTCATGTGGCTGTTCCATCTGTGACCTTTCGAGAGAAAAGAGACAGAGAGGAGAAACCAAGAACAACGATAAGAAAAGGACAAGTTTAGCATTACTGGGAAGGTCTGTGAGAGTTACTGATGAAGAGGAGCAGAGGTCGGGACTCTGAACTCAGGGTGGCTGCAGCCCAGGTGAAAGTCCAGAACCGTATAGAGGGAGGCATGATGGAGGTTGGGCCGAGAAGTGCAGTGAATGCAGGGAAAGCATCAAAAGTCTGTGTGCAACAGAGACTCACACAGAGCCTGACTGCCGGTTATGCTGCATGTAATCAAAGGCTGAGTCTCAGCAAAGATGCCTTCCAAAACCTCAATATTTAGTTACTGGTACCTTACAAATTGTCTGGTAAGAAAATTATGTAAATTCTGTAATACCATCACTGGACCTAAGGTAGACATCATCTCCAATAACAAAAGTTGTAAAATAATGCTTTAAACTTTAACAAACCACCTGAAAAAAGATGTCCAATTATTGTTTTCAATGGGGAGAATCTTACTTACATCCATAAAACTAAAATAACATGGTAGGGAGCTCTGGAGAAGTTTGCCTGCCCATACTTCCAATCTGTGGGCGAATTCATTTAAACACATTTTGCAAAAGGGCCAGAGGTTTAGCTCAGTGGCCTAAGTGCCTGCCTGAAAAGCCGCAAGGTCATGAGTTTGATCCCCAGTACCAAAAAAAGAAAAAAGATGAAAGTTTGCATACTAAAATGATTTGTAATTGTCAGTCAATTAGAATGCGCAGTGCACTTGTCTAACTCTCCTCCACCAAGTGTGTATTTCACTTGCTGAGCACGAGCTTACTGAGGTGAAGGGAAGCAAATGTACTGCTTCACCTCAGGGGAAGTGGCTCCCAGGTCGCTAAAGAGACAGAATCACTCTGCTCCCAATTAAAACAGAGTTTTAATACTCAAATTAAACTCATGTGAAGTTAATAGACTGGAAAATGAATTACACTACTGCCTCAGAATTCTTAAGAAATAATAACCTAACTGGATGACTAATGGTGATTCTTTGAGGAGAAAAACTTACAAATATTTGTTGAAATTATTTTTTAAAGTGTTTCGATGAATGCCAGACTCTTCAAGAGACAGTATTTGAAGGTTTTCCTACCTCACTCTACCAGAAAGCAAATCTTAACTTCTGGCTCACAAAAAGTAAGAGCTCTTCTACCGCTCTCCCTAAGTTAATAGACAAAGATAATGAAATTCCATTTCTCAAAAACCGCTAGGTTTTATTTCCACAGAGCTGGATGAATTGGTTATAAAGGATTTGGAAATAAACTTTAGCAAACAAAAACAACCAAGAAAACCCTGAGGTGGAAGGAAGTGGAGGTGCATATTGGTACAAAAGCAGGGAGTAGTACCTTGCCATGGTACATAGCACGCTTCTGCTTGCAGGGCGGGATCCCTCCTATAAAACTGGATCTACTGTTCCTAACACCCAGTGATGGCCACTAACATACACAAAGGAGGACCATTCAGACATTTTCTGCAGCGTACAGGAAAACACTTGGTTCAATCTATAAAGTGATCATGCCACTACAAGGAAGCTGAGTAAAAATAAAAAAATCTAAAATGAACTAGTTTTCATAAAATACAGTGGCAGAAGAGCATGTAAATAGCATTACCAGGGAACAAGAAGCAAAATAAGAATGTGCAAAGTTCTATTGAACAAGCAACACACTTTCTTCCAAAAATAAATTGGAAAGAGGTAAAAAAAAATAATGAAGTTATGGATTATAGTTTAAGAGATGCCATAAAAAAATTTAGTATGTGTCTTCATTATGCATCCTGATTCAATCAAACAACAATCCAGAAAGAAATCAGAAGCTAGTGTGATGGTTTGAATACTGACTGAATATGTGTTAATGTTAAAGAGGTAGTAATAATAGTAATGTTACAAAAAGCAATGTTTACAAATAAGTTATGGCCTTCACAGATCCATAATGAAATATTCATAGAGAAAATGGTATGTATCAGGTTTACTTCCAAATAATCTAAAGGCAAAGCCATATGTGGATATCCTTAGATCTGATATAGAGGGAGGTGAGTGTTTATTCTTGCAGGAGGACAGGTATAGGGTGAATCTGGGCCTATGGAGTTTCTCTCGGTTTTTGTGCATGTAATTGGCAAATTTCAATTAGAATAAGAAAAGTTTACTAACATACTGCATTTTAATAAACAAATAATTCTCTTCAACATAACAGTATTACCCATAGCAGTAATTTAGTGCTTGTTCTTAAAGTGGGAACATGTAATGTATTTCCTTAATTATCTTGATGAACGGTTAACTCTCATTCTTGCTGCAACTCTACTGTATTCTGAGATCAAGAAGCACATATTAATAATTCATTGTCAACTCTAAAGGACATTGTTGGTCCAAAAGGCCTCAAATTTTTAGTCCAGTCATAAGAACACTAGGAGCGCCAATGCACAGAATCCAGACCAGAATAAATACTGTCCTCCCTCGTCTTGTTAATGGGTTTCCTGGGCCAGGCTTCATTTAGCTGCTGTCATTTTTTACCCTGTGAGGTGCAGGCAAAACCCAAGCAAGCATTTTCTTTGTCTTTAGTGCTGCCCTTGACATCTGTTCTCTCCTCAAACACTTCTGTCTCATTTGAAACGATCTACAGTTTCAAAAGATTGACCTGCCTCCCATGAGTAAGTCACTGGCTCAGCATGGCTTATGCACCAGCTACTGGAAAAAGAGCAGGTAGTCTGTGTCCTCCACAGAACATGGCAGTGCTTTCAATGAAACCATCACAGCGCTCAAGACTGACGTGAATCACAGACAATCAAAACTGTGACAGTTTAAAGCTGGCCTTCTAAAAATTATTCACCCTGGAGAAATACCTGCCTCAGCCTTTGTTTTGTGCCTCTGTAGTTACCCCGGTAAGGAGAACCTACGCATTCTCCCAATTTGTGACATTATAGACATGGATAAATCACGAGTTCAAAGCATTTGGGGAATAATAGAAAAGATTTGTAGTGATGAGAAGAGTTAGAAATATAATATTAACAGTGTGGAATAACAAATCAAAGAGTGAAACTTTCTGATCTTGGTTCGTGAATGCTTGCAGCAGATCAGAGTCACTTAACACTTAGCCAATTTTAGCTATTACGAATGAAATGGCATCAGCTATTTTCATGCTTATACACTGCCTCACCGTCTTGTCCTTCTCTGGGGATTTTCTTAAGAATAATCAGTACTTTCAGTTGTTTATTTAGCCACCCTTTCTCTATTTAATTTCCTGTTGCCGATGTATCACCCTGCCACCTTATTATATTCACCTCAGAAATTTACTGGTGATCTAGTTGGAAAACTCTTAATTTTTTTTCTCCCATCTGTACCTTCTTTCAAGTATCTGTAGCTTTTGATTATCTTGTTCCACCCCTTTTTGAAACCCCTGTTTTCTTTGGAAAAGTAATATTTATTTTAAATTTAGGTGTTCTCAAGTGAAAAAAAAAAATCTAATACAGCCCTTTGTTTCAAATAAAAAAGCAAACAACAGAAGTGCAAGGAATCAGAAAGGGGTGTTCAGAGGCAGAACTCACCCGAGGTTTTCCCTAAGCCCTTTTTAAGTATTTCTGTTGTAATTTATTTTGAGTTTCCTAAACAAAACACCATCCACTGTTCTATTTGTGAATAATATTTTCTTTAAGAAAATATTAGTTTCTCCTTCTTGCCAGGTACCTTGGCACACAGCCAATGTTTTCAGTTAACAAGAACTTTATGAGCTGGGTGGTAGATGACCAATGAGGGAGCTAGGCTGCGGCAGAAAGATTCATGTCCTCCGAGTTCTCATAGCTTCATCTTTGGGGCCTGTGGCTGTGTCTCTCTAAACAGCAAAGAGATTTTGGAAATATAACTTAGCCACAAATCCTGTGATGTGAACACGATCCTGGGTTATCTGGGTGAGTCCAGTGGTCACAAGATCCTTAAAAGAAAAAGGCAAAAAGAAGAGATAACGGAACAGGAGGAGGACCTCACATGTTGCTGATTTCAAGGACAGAGATGAGCTAGATCACAAGCCAAGGAATGCAGGTTGCATAGAGAAGTCGAGTCAAGAATGTGGCCTGGAATTTAGCTCAGTGAGACTCATGTCAGACTTCTAATCTATAAGATAATAAACTTCTACTCTTTTAGGCTACCAAATTTCCATATTCTGTTATGCCAGGAACCAAACACCAGTGCAGTAAGTAACCAGCTTATTATATTTCACATGACTAGCAAGGCATGAAGCAAGGTTATATGGTTTTGTCTATTTTTGCTTCAAAGTTACAAATATGTACCCTTCATTTCTATGAATATTTTAACTAATTCCAGTACACAAATATTTTCCACATTGTAATTTATAACCTAACCATATTTTCATGTCTCATTTTATATTTTGAACTACCAAAGGAACATCCCTGATGACACTTAATTTTGCTTTGTAGTGGAACAGTTTTGCCTTTAGCACCAAAACCAAGTCATGCTTCTAGCAGCAACAACTACAATAATCTATCAATATCAAGTAATTGCTTGTCCATAACAAATGCTCACTTGCTTTTTAAATTTAATGCACAGGTGAAATAAAATGGAATGCACCTCTAAGATGATATAAGGGACCTCTGGTGACTGCTCTTAAGTACCAAAACATCACACAATACTAAAAGTACAGTTAATGGGTCCTCAAAATTCATTTAGGCAAATTCTACCAAGATAACAAGCTTAGACGTTTCCAAATTATACATCCTCCCTTTAAAATAAAATTTAAAAAAAAAATTTGCAAATGAGAGCACTCATCTGGGTATGGTAGGATTTTCCAGATAGGCTAAGGCAAGAAGTTCCCATGTTTAAGCCCACCCAACAAAACAGGGGTTGGGTAGTGGGTACACAGCTTTGTACTCCCTGGATTCCATCCCCAGTACTGGAAAAAAGTAAAAATAGAAAATGTAAACATTGAAAGAGCATCGTACCACTCTCAGAGTGGTCTTTACCCCAATGTTTAAAGAGATGCCTTCACTTACCACTGAAGAGTGAAAATTATAAATGAAATGAAAAATGAGAAAGCTGCAGAGTCTGATGATGATCTATGATTTTAAAAACAAGATAAGAAATGACACATAACTCTATGGACATTTTCTCAAGACCAAGTGACAAAATAGCAAACGTTTTTTTAAAGACTGCCATTTTAAGAGTGCATGTTAAAAAAAAAATTACCCTGCAAATATGAAGTCTATATTCTGCCTAGATTTCTCATGGTTCTGAGTCAAACAATTCTTCAAATCATAATATAACTGGTGATGTGACGTCAAAAATGATTTATGAAGTGCTCAGGGCTGGATTTTAGAAACTCTGAAGAAACCACAACACACACAACACTTAAGAGTGCTTCTCTGCGCTCTCTGAACTGGATTTATAAACAAGCGTTTTGCTGTGGGCAAAGTGGCCTATTCTGGTTTTTCAAAGTGCTTTGTGTAGGTCTAATGTTGCAAAAGAGGAAACTTTGTGTTCTTCTTTCTTTGAATGTCACAATAGACTGTGTCTCCTTTAGTAACTAGACCTCCTAGGAGGAGGGAGACAACTTAGCTTTAAAAGTGACTTAGGAACAACTTTTTGACGTGGAAGTTGTTGTGGATTGGTAACTGCTGGTCCACTTGTAACACCAGCTGAATGGAATCAGCACGGTGCGGGGTGCAGAGCAGGGACGGCCCACCTGAGGACTGTTGCCGAGATAAAAAGAAAACCTGGAGAGGAAGAGTCGCATCGTGGGTTCTCCTCAGTGTTGTCATTGTTTGGAGCTGTTGGTTCTCCTGGAGGAGCCCATCATGCTGGCTTCCCTGGTATGAACTCGGCTGTTATCAGGGGAGGAGCTCAGGACCTTGATACTAACAGTGGCTGTGGTTCATTTTGGGGGAGCCCTGGTCCTTACTTTGAGCATCACTTCCTGGTTCCAGAGAGGAAGATGTGTGCTGTTCAATCTCCAAGAGAAGTTTGTCTCGCTGGCTTCCTGATTTGAACTTGGCTGTTCTCACTGTTGGAGGAGCTCAGGACCTCACTGTCACTGAGGATGGCTGTGGTACTTTTAGGGGGAGCCCTGATCCTCATTTTGAGAGTTGCTTCTTGATTCCAGCGCAGAATGCTTAACCTACTGGCACAGAGCCTTCGCCCTATGAGCATAGACTTTCTACCTTCCACAGCTGAAAGCTTTCCTGCACAGATTCATGAAACGAACTTACTTAAGTCATTGTCATGGATCCTAGGCCTCCAGTTGGACTCGTTGGGGTGCATTGTTATGAGCTCTAGGTCTTCAGCTGGACTCATGCAGCTTATTGCCATGGGATCCAGGCCCTCAGCTGGATTTTCTGCAGAAAACCTATAGTGTGTGGACAGGTTTCCTTCACTTCTTGCATTTGACTCCTTAGATGGTCATTATAAATGATACTATAAATTATGTGTCCTGTATTGTCTTGTTCTCCTTGCAAACGTCTGACTACAACAGATGTCTTTCCAATTCAACAGGTTATGAGTGTCACAAGATACAATTAGAGTTTTTCCCAAAATGAAAAAATATAGACTCTTGATTCCACGTGTTCTGCTATGAGCATTCATTTATCCCTGAATATGATGAATTTATGGAAAAGTCATATCTGGAAAAACCATACACTAATTTTCATCTAAAGTAGGACAAAACGTTTTCATTGAACTCTTATCCTAAAATCACTATCCAACAAAACATTTAGCTACAAAGTATAGAAGAAAATCTCAAGGAATTATACAAGTATATATCTGGGAAAGAGGAGTAGTATTTCCTCAATTTGGAACCAAACTCATTCATGATGATTCATGCAAAAAATATAATCTATGGTACTTGCTTAGCAGTCTGACTATATAATTCCTTCACAACAAAGGATAAAGCCACAGGATCATCAGGAGAAAAACCTAACACCAAGAACTGAATCCATCCATTTAGCAGAGAAAAGATGATTGTAGATCACCCACACTGTGGTTCCATAAACATACGCAAATAGATAGCTGTCCAGAGAGACACCATGAAAAGTTTAATGACATGTTTAAAACTATGAAGCCAAGACTCTCACAAACAAAAACACACAGTGAGTAGTTGTGAAATAACTGCCTTAGAACACATAAGGTTGGATAATTAACTTTTCAGTGAGTGACGGAATAGCATTGCAACTAGTAACCATAATCAAGATGTAGTAAACACAGTTGCTTATTGAAAGCAGATCTGACCTACCTCTCGTGCAGAAGGAGCTCCTCCCCTGTCTGTTCAGCATTTCATACCATCAAACACCATCTCTGACAGAAGTGAAGACCAGCAACATGGCTATTAAAATTCTCGAGTTAATCTTTTTAGTGTCTGGGTCAGAAACATTCAAATTATAGTACAACCAAAAGAAGGTCATGATTTGACTTGTAGATATTCTTGACATGAGAATACTTTTTAGAAATGAATCTGATGCCTAAAGTACACAAGCTAGTGGACTAACTGCAGATCAAATTCTGCAGTCTAAACATAAAGGAAATTATTTAAATATGAGCAGAATATTATTGTCTACATGCTCAGTAACCTTTTTAGGAAGGATTAAAGGAGAACATTCAAATAGGGATGAGGTGACTTCTTAGATAAGAAGGCCGAGAAGAACAAATTCACATTCTCACCTTTCTCTGGTTCTTACTGCAGATTCTACTACTCTCTACTTCTGCATTGACTTGAAAGATCCGCAGAATATTAATTAATTCTGTCATCCATTTATTTTA
Source organism: Hydrochoerus hydrochaeris (assembly GCA_004027455.1). NCBI lineage: Eukaryota > Metazoa > Chordata > Mammalia > Rodentia > Hydrochaeridae > Hydrochoerus > Hydrochoerus hydrochaeris. The sequence continues at coordinate 84,485 of PVLA01005886.1, forward strand.
CAAATATTGAACAACACATTATTTACTGTGGCAGCCTTGGTGATGAAGTATAATGAGAGAGTTAAAGCTGTCCTCTTGGTCTTCTCCTGTGAATTATGCTCTAGAATAATAAGCAATATACCAGAGGTGTTTGGGGTCAATATTGGCTTTCAGAAGCCAATTGGTTACATCTCTGCAATTCTTCATCCAGTGATACCACATTGTTAACCTGAAATCTGTTGCTGGGGTGTATTTACTCCATAGAACCTGCTTACCCCTGTGAATCAGGGCTTGGGGTTGTTGCTAAAGATTCAGGGCCTCAGCATTTCCCAGTGTTTGCACTACCTCTGCAATGACAAAGTAAGCTTTGAAGACATGCACATTTAGGTAGAGGTTTCTGCAACAGAAGTTGATTACGGAAGGCTCTTCTGAGAAGGTGACATTTTAACAGAGACCCTGGTGACTTAAGGGATAAAGTCGTGTCAAGATCCTGAGAAATGGCAAGTGTGAAGAAATAACACTGGTTCCTCCCAAGAAAGCCACTGTGGCCAGAAGGACAAGAACGACAGAGCACAGTCAGCAGTGATGCTGAAGAAACATAGCCCAGCCCCAGGCTCACAGGCCATGCATTTCAGGTAGCACAGATTAACCTGCCACTGGGGAGTTTTGAGCAGCCTGCTGGTGAGATCTACTCTGTAATTTTAAATGTTTACCTTGGCTGCTCTTTGGCAAGGGGGTTGTGGAGAAAGGATGTGGAAACAGAGACCAGATATGAGACTCTTCCAGTCGTCATGGAGAGAGATATGAAGGTGGCTTCAGTTAGGGTGCTTACTATGGGGAAGTTACTGTGGAGTAGGTTCTGGAAGTATCTGTGTGTTCTCAAGGCTTGACCAAGAGGCACAGGGTGGGGGATTAATAACAAGGATTTTATTTATGTGCCTGAACAACTGGATTAAGAGTGGTGATCTTTACTGAAAAAGCTACATAGTTTGAGGAAGGAAATCAACACTTCTGTTTTAAATTATAAAATCTGTGTGTCCATTAGACATTCTAGTGCAACTGCTGGCTGAAAGACAGAAGCTCTGTGGCAGTGAGTGGCCTTGGGCACTTGGACAAGTTTCTTAACTTTTTCCTACCTCTTTTTTCCCCCCAGTCTGGGCAGTGGCAATAGCAATATACTTCCTTTATAGGTTGAAGTTTACTCAACATTACACTTGTGAGGAGCCCACTGCAGTATCTGGCTTTTTGTAAGCTTCATTAAATAATGATTTTTCAATCACTACTGATAGTTTCAACTACTTCCTAGCTGATACATAGCATCTTGGCTATATTTTTATATAATTCTGAAGGGAAAAGTCATTAACTGTCAAGTTGGAAAAGAAGACTTTAAGTGAAATGGTAGAATATATTTAAATTTTATGTGTCATTCATAGGAATGGCCCACTTGGTAAGAGTTCATACTGCTGGCTTTTAAGCTCACATTGCTGGCGTCACCGCAGTTGGTGGACTTGGCTCAGTTCCGAAAGCTGTTCGGGACATTTTATCTTGCATTTCAGGGGCCCACACCCCTGGAGGCCTGGAAGCAGAACTGTGGCCTTTGAGATCATGTTTGCAATTCAGTCTTTAAATGGCTAAATTTACAAGACTGGTTGGATACACTAGGGAAGGTAGTCAGGAAATTAGCAAAACAGGATACAAACTACATTCTGTTATCAACATACAAAGTGTGTGTGTGTGTGTGTGTGTGCACGCACACATGTCTGCATGCATGTGCAAGTGTGCACCTATATATGTGTGAGAACAGAAGGAAATATTCAGAAATGTTAATACTGTTAATTGTATTTTGTAATACAGAAAAACAGAATTTATATTCAAAAGTTCATGAGAAAAATAATCTACATATTGCTGATTGTTTCAAAACAGAAACCTCAAGATATATATGGTACAGATAATCAAAAGGAAAATACCAAATAATAACCAAAGGTTTCAGGTATAAAATTGAAAAATATTCACTTAACCTATACTGGAAAAAGTAAAATGTAATTGGATATAAAAAAGGAGATATTAGATAAAGAGTACATTTATGCAGTCATATAGCTTGCTAGTAAGTTGGAAATTAAAAGTTTTAATGAAAAACAAGGCAATTAAGACAAGGTTTTTTTTCTCAGAAAATAGACAATACTGTCCCATTTTGAAGAGACTGTAAATAGTCTTATCGCTCTGCTGCTTAGATACCATTAGAATATCACCTGCTTTAAGTGCATATTCCAAACAGAATTTCCATATTGTACAACCAACAGGAGAATACATGTGTATTTATTTTATTGTTGTTGTTGTTGTTGAAATTGAATTCTTTGGGGAAGTTGAAAGTAAGCTCTTGCTAGAACAGTATTGCAATGTACCCTTCTCTTACTAGATGTTTAAAATATTTGGGTGAGGCCAGAATGCAGGTTAGGGTTAGAGTACTTGCCCAGCAACCATAAAGTCCTCAGTTCAACCCCAGCATTATGAAACAAAAAATATGTAAGAAAATAAAATATTGTGATCATTAAGTAGATGCATATGATGGACTCAGCAGGGTATGCTATTTTTGGGGTATACAATAATTTATACAACTGTAAAGGAGACAATATGATTGAGACAATTACATCAGTAACACAGAGAAAAGCTCAAAGGTAGAAACATTTAGCAAAGCAGTCTATTTTGCGAATTATTTTTCACCCACTATATGCCAGCTATCAATATCCATGTAAAAGGTACAAAAATATAAAATAGGATCACCAAGAACTCTTACATTTTATTTTACCTTTCAGAAGCATACTACATAATGTATATTATTGTTTCAGCCAGTTATCCAGTACTAATTTCTTTAAAGTACAAAATATTCTTTTGGTAAAGTTTTCCACACATTTTAGACATATTCTGAATTTGATGTATGACTTAAAGTCCCGGTTATTTCACATACAGATTAAATGAATTTATCACAAACCAGGGTTTTTTGAGGAAGTAGCTTGAGCCACCATACTTTTATTCACAAACTAATAACAATATAAAAGTTATGTAACTTACTGTGTTTAAAATTATCCTTATTTCCTGTATCTTTAGAAGTTCTTTTTTTTTGTGAAATTTAGAGGCTAAAATTCTATTTAATATCTCTAAATAAGAAAGACTTTAAATGATTTGCTGAAAAGTAATCAATCATTCAGGTCAATTTTTCTTGTGATTACTGAAGAGAAATTAAATGTTCTTCTCTAGAAAAAAAAATCAATTAATCCCACTAAGTTTCAAGAAACAAGGTTTCAAACTTCTGAGAGTTATTTTGATCAAACTGAATCAATGACATTCTCAATTCTTTTTGCAGTGTTTAATCTATTGCAATTAAAGTTGCCTTAAGCTTTCTTATTAAAGACCCACACATTCTTCAAAATTTCTTAAGAATACTTAAACTGACCCATAAATAGTACTTAATAAAACAATAACTATCTCCAAAACATTTTGAGAGAATCAAGAATGCACATAAACATTCGAAGTTTCTACATATGATGCTAGGTGGTACCTATGAATATTTAAGTTAGAGGTTAGTGGCATTTTTGGTAAATCCCATTTCACTTAAGAGGATAATTTTATGTTTTAATATACTTTTGTATTAATTTCGTATTACTTTTGGTAAGAGTAATACAGTAATACAGTAATCACAGTAAATGCTAACTATAGATTTCTTTTTAATACAGGAGAAAACCCTGATGCTCTTCATTCCCTCAAAGACTTGCATGAGAAATTAAAATTCCATAAATGTCTATTTGCAATGTGAAGGTCAAGCTCTGAAATCAGAAATCTAGGCTGAATGCTGTCTCTATTGCTTTCCTGCTGTGAAATATACAGCAAGATGTTTAATCTCTGGTGCAAAATGTTCTCATCTGCAATAACAACTTTCCTACAAAGAAATTCCATGAAATGATTTGCCTAAAACATTTTGTCCAGTGTCTAGGACAAGACAGGTTTTCAAAAAAGTGCATTCAATAACTCCCTAGTGACAAAAAAACCCTCTATTTTAAGTCCAGATATGAGTGCTGATATAGTCTATGTATATAAAAACCATGAATTATGAAGATAATAAAATAGCTCATTCACTACCTGACTATTGCTAATGTTCCATGCACCTTGCATTGATCATATATTTCAGCAACCTGGATAAAGCTATACAGGATTTAATTTTCTTTAGCACAATGTTGTATCTGTCATGTTTCAAGATTTTTGAAATTTTATGTTACTCCTCACCCCTGTTCTTTCCAACAGTATGTGGTTCAAAAACCATTATGTATGTCTCAGAATGCACCAAAATGAACTCAAAAAATATTAGGGAGCTCTGAATAAAAACATAAGCCTTTACCATCTCACACCCCTTGGGATGATAACTACACAAAAACAAAACAAATACTCAAAATTGGACAATAACAAGTGTGGATGAGGGAGGGAGAAAGTATAACTGTAGTGCACTGGTGGTGGGGATATAAAACAGTCCAGCATTACAGAAAACAATACGGACACTCTTCAGCAATTAAAAATGAAACTGTCACGCCTCTGGCAATTCCATTTCTAGGTATGTAACAGAAAAGAAAAGGATTCAAACAGATATTCACAAGCACATTTTCATAGCAGCCTGACGACAACAGCCTCAAAGTGGAAAATAATCAAAGTATCCATCCACGGATGAATGGATATGCAAAATGTGGCTTATGTGGCAAATGGGCATTATTCATTGCTTAAAAAAAGAAAATTCAGATCCTTCTTGTGACATGGAAGAACAGTAAAACCATTGTGCTACTGAAAGAAGCCAGGCACAAAAGAAGTGCGCGATTCCATGTGTGTGAGATAATGAACCTAGTCAGCTTCCTGGAGACGGGAGATAGAGCAGAGGTTGCCAGCCTCTAACAGGAGGGTGACACGGAGACGTCATTCAGAGAGTGTCGTGACTAAGGTCGGGCTCCAGATCTGGACGTTAATAATGGTTGCATAATGATGCAGATGTGCCTAAAACCAAGTGTGCCCTTACCAAAGGTGAGGCATTTTGTGTTACGTGTATTTTATCAACCAGTTTTTAAAAGGACTGGAGCATGTGCTGAGAGATTGATTGACAGAACATAGGGTCCAAATGTTAAGCATTTCATGATTCAAAAAGATAATCCTTACCTGTAAGTGAATGAGAGGTTTATTTAGGGTTTTTCATTTATTTTTGTGTGGGATGGTGAGAGTTTTTGAGTTCACCACAAGACCAGGCAGATAAGGATTTTCATAAACCCGTGGCTAAAATAATACACAGCCTTTCCTACCAACATTTCCCCCAGAGCTGTACATTTGCCATAATTGAAGCTACAGTGACACATCACCATCACTCAAAATCCAAGGATTATTTTAGGGTTCACTCTTGACGTAAGCCGCATAAATTGGGGTTAATACGCAGTGGCTTATCTCCTTTGGTATAGGATCACCCGGACCAACTTCACTGCCCTCTAAATCCATGTGCCCTGCCCAGACACCCCTCTACCTCTAACCTGTGACTTCTCTTTAGAGAAAGTGAAAGCATCTCTTACTGATTATATGATTGTGGAATGACATTGATGGAAATAACAGCTTTCAGGCGAGTACGATGTCACGTGCCTGGGATCCCAGGACTCTGGGAGCCTGAAGCAGGCTGAACACAGTTCAAGTGCAGTCTGAGCAACCTAACGTCTTCACAAGACCCTGTCTCACAAAGGAGGCAGATGTGGATGTGTGGTTCAGTGCGAAGGCCCTGGGTTCCATCCCTACACCAAAAATAATAATACCAATAACCACAACTTCTAGGAAATAATCCAACCTATCAAGAGGCCATGTAAGTAGTGGGGCTTATTTCAGTGATGACTTTGGAAGCTTTGTGAGGTTCTTGAATAGGATATTCTACACCACGGGTCCAAATGGAGCCTCACTGCTCCACTCTACCCCTCTCTGCATCACTACACACTCAAATTTACTGAGATATGCGTGTACAGCAATAATAGGGCCACTTGGAGTCTAATACGATTGATGGAGGTAAATAAATACTAACATGAGGATATGATCTAGTTATAAAAGCTTCTGTAAAGTATGTTACATGAACTATAGAAGTAGATAATTAACTTATAAATTATTCTATACAATAAATAAATATTTTGTCCCTTGTTTAATTTTCTTGGGTATATTCTAAAATCAGTGGAGAAGTAGCTTTTCACTTCCTAATTTTATTTTTAATTTCTATATTTTTATTTTCTATAATTTCCTAATTTTATTTTTAATTTTTATGGTTTAGGAGGGTTTCCTCTCCTAAACCTTCCCATGTTTCCAATAAAATCATTAAGTGAATTGTTTTTCATGTGGATGGATCTAATTGTTGATCACTTGACATGGATTGATTTGTAAATGGCAATGATGCGCATGACGATAGGACACAGCTTGAAATTCTATTTTAAATATCATTTCTGAGACAATCATGTTTTCCAAACCATTACTGCACAACTTTCATATGGAAATAGTACATACAACGGAAGCAGACAGCTTAATTCACTACATGCATTGCATTTTGATTGTTGTTCATTTTTTGCCTTCCCACCTGGAGCTGACCCAGTGCGTAAGTGTGACCGTAGTATTCAGTGCTGAAAGGCAACAGTTCATTAGTGCTTTGGGCTGATTTTTTTGGTTGTGTTTTATTTCTTATATGTTCACTATTTTGACTGATTTGAGATTAATCTAAAATGAGACTCCTACAGCCAACTTGGCATAAGGTCCGCTCTAAAATATTTGTATAGGCAAAAGTGATATTTTAAACAAAGGAATACAGCATATTTCTTTTACTATTTAGACACAACCTGGTTGATAAGCAAATCAACTGCTACTTTTTTGTACAGTTCTATTGTTTAATGCCTTAATTGAAAAATTACAGAGCAAACATTTATTTAAGTAAATAAACTGAACACTAGTAGATATTACTATGGTAAAAGCTTCCAAATTAACTCTTATTGTTTGAATCCATTCTACTTTAGTAAGGATTCTGAATTTTACAAAAAAGATGATATTTATTGGAATTTAGCTTTTGAGGCCTTAAAAATATTTTGGTGTGTTTGTACCTGAGTGGTCTGAGTCCTGGCTTTCCGTAGTTTCATGGTATCATTGCCAACTCCCTGTTGGTTGGTATTATTTAGCTATCACTTCTAAAGCTGAACTGACTTCTGTTTAATTCTTGATCCTCCTTCTAACACTATACGCTCTTTCCAGGTCACATTATGCAAAGCGTAATTCCTTTGCCAGTGATAGCTAAGACATATCACTATTTCTAATCTTTCCCTGAAACCTCAGATGCGTGGATCCAGCTGTCTCCTTAATGTTTCCACACTGAAGCTGGGGGTGCATCTCAAGCATAGCAAGTTTAAACGGGGCCCTTAATGAATGCCCGCCGCCATCTACAGCCTTCTCTGTCAGTCTCACATCACAGTAAAATATACTTCTTCTGGCCAGCATTTTAGGAGTCAACCTTTGTGCCTCGCTCTTCACATTTGTTCCCCATTCATTCCACGTTTAATCAAATCTGACCGTATCCACCCCACTGGAAATCCCAGCTTCCCACTCTGTCTCTGCTCCTCCCACCATTCTGCAAGTCACCACCTTATCTTTGCCAGGAAAATGCAATGGTTTCCTAACTGCCACCTACTCTTGTCTCACCTCTAGTAATCAGAGTAATATTTCCAGCAAAATGCAGGAAGCCATGCTACTCTGGCTTAAACCCCACGGTCTGTGTCTCATTATATTTCCAGTGAACTCTAAGTGCCTGGTCATGACTGCTGGCTTTCTACAGGAGGTCAACAAGTTCTCTAGTCTCCTGGCATGCTCTTGGATCATCTGGGCTCTCAGTCACCGTGTCCAGCCAAGCTGGCCTTCATTCCAGTCTTTCACAGGCCAAGTTTGTTCCCGCTGGTGATGAATCTACGCAGTTTTTCTCTGACGAACCTTTTCTCTTATTAAGCTACAAGTTCAAGCAGCACTTCTTCAAAAACACGTGGATAGAATGCACAGATAAAGCCAGTATGGTCCTGTTTCATTCATGACACTTTCCTGGTTGTAAACATTTATTCAATTTTTTGTGTCCTTTCTTTCTTCCCAGGTTTTGTTCCTGTTAGTATGTGAAATCCAAGAAAGATAGATTTTTTTTTCATTTCTTCCATCTGCAGGCAGTTTCAGGTATCCTAGATATACTGAGATGGTACTAATTTTAAATATTATTTCTTCCCTTTTAAACAATCTATCAAACTATATTTTAATATTGAGGTAAAAATTCAGGGTAATCCTTAAATTCAGAAAAAGACCAACCTATCAGATATGCTCTCGTTTCTTTAAATTGTGGATAACATAAATTGAATTTGTGTTTTCCAGAGACAATAACTATAAAAACTGAAAAAAAAGAATACTAAAAACTATTTGAACTGCTATCAGATGCAACCAAGGCTAACAGACTAGAGGAACGGAAAACAGAACAAGGGAATTGGCTATTTTTGTCTCACGGTATTTACTGATTTGCCTAGAGGTGACTAGAAGTCTGAGACAGCTACATCCTAGCACTAATGAGAAGATGAATGTTGAAATCATGGAGACCAAGTCAGCTAGGACTTGAAGGATCACAATCCACAGAGAAATGGGATAAACTCTTTTCAGAGTGTGCCTTCAAGAGATCTGCTGTATACTACTTGTTGAAAATAAACAGTACAAAAATTAACTCATAAGAAATGAACAGTTAGCATGTATTATGTAGAGGAACAAATGGAGAAGTTGTCTGTAATATTTTTTATCAAATAGAAATTCTAGAACTAACAAATGGAACTACTGAAATTAAGCATTTAGTAAATGTGCTGAATAGAAGTTTGAATTCAATAGGAAAAAAATTCCTCTTAAAGGTGCAGCAATAAGACTTCCTTGTGACATCACAACAGAATTGCTGAGAAGCAGGTGATAATCACATGACATTTCGAATGTAGCAAATAGCTTCCAACCAAGAATTGAATATTCAATATAAAATATAAAATAAAGAAATTTCAGAAAAATTCGGAGAATTTCTCACCAGTAAGTCTTCGTATGAAAGAAAAGGAAGAGAAAAATGACCTTGGAATTATATTGACAAAGGAATGAATGAAAAGGATCAGAAAAAGTTAAATGGATGTATAAATAATTCCTGTTTATGGTAGTAACAGTCACTTTCTTTAAAATTTAATACAAACATGGAACTAAACACAAGTATTATAGGACAAAAGTATTAAGAGAATGAGATTGAGTTGAAATTATTTTAGGCTCTAACAAATAAAAGACATATGATATAACATTTATAGTAATTGGTAATTGGTAATAAAAAAGACTTTCTAGAACAGAAGATAATGAGAGAGAGAGAAGACATGAAATAATTAAATAGGGGGATTTTTTAATGTTTGTATAGAGGGAAAGTCATGAGGAAAAAAATAGTAAAAGATAAGACAGCAGATGGGAATACAGTCATTTAAACTCAAGTATCAGTGTAAATGCATTAAATATCTAATTTATAGTTAAAGATCCTAAACAACTAAACATTTAGTTGTTTTTAGATAAACAACTAAAAAATATGCTGCTCAGAAAATGTACTTTAAATATAAGGAGACCAAAGAGAAAGTGGAAGGCCACATCATGCAAATAGTAATGAAAATGAAGCCAGCAATAGTAACAAAGCAAACTTCAATGAGAGAAGCACTTCTAGTTATAACTGTAAAGTACATTCTACACCTCCAAGACTCTATGTTAGTGCCTTGAATAAATAGCCTTGAGATAGGAAAAAGTACAAATTCACTCATATATGTTCAACACTAATGCCAAGAACTACAGAATCTCAAATTTTCACAAGTACAAAAATGTTACAGAAAATCTCAAAATTTTGATATTTTAAATGATTAAAAAAATATAATGAACACAGTGGAAATAACAAATAAAAGAAATAAAACTCAACAGTTTGAAAATTAAGCATATCAGTCCTCCCCAACCTGTAGGTCACAGGAAAAAAATTATGATGGAAGTTGGAAAACAATTTTCAATAATAGATAATAAAAATAAAATATGGCAAACTTCTAAGATGCATTTAAATCCATGTGTAAAGGCAACTATGTAACTGTAAATAAATATAGCAACAAATAAAAAAGACTGAAATATTAATAATGTGGTCATCCATTTCAAGACATTAGGAAAAAATGAAAAATAAGATTCAAAATAATTAAAAGAAAGCAAAAAGATGACATATAAGAGCAGAAGTCTATGCAAGATAACAGCCTTACAGCAGAGAAAATCTACCAAGTTAAACATCGCTCATTTGAAAAAGCTAATGCAATTAAAAAAACCTATCAAAGCTGTCTAGACAAAAAAAAAATAGGATTATACAAAATTTGGGATGAAAAGAGGGTATGACCATAGATTAGTTGCACTTGAAAAAGATAATAATAGTGTATCATTAAAAATTCATACCCGTATAATTGAAATTGCAAAGGAAATGGATGAATCTCTTGCAAAAGTCTAACTCAACTATATAGACAAGGTAAGAAATTAAAACTCACAAGTTTCATATTTATTGTAGATATTGAATCCATAAAAGAAAAAAAAAATCTATCCAGAGAAAAATCTCTAGGATCAAATGGCTTCACTGGTAAACAGAAGTGAGAATCCTGGTTACAAACTGTAGGAAAGAAGATAACAAGTATCGAGACCCTGAGGTACTCAGGCAACTGGTGATCTTCCTATTGGCTTTGCTTGTTTCCCTGGGTGCACTCAACAAACACTCATCACTTTGTCACTGATTCTCCAACATCTCTCTGGAGGTGTTTTACTGTGCTAAAAATGTTAGATACACAATTACAGGGAAAAAAAAATTCATGATTTATAAAAGGCAAACATCAGATTATATAAAACATCAAAATCTAACTAATATATTTTTAATAAGACACATCTTCAGTGGAAAATGCAAAAGGGTGCTAATTTTAAAAAAGGATAGAAAAATATACTTGTAACTAGTAACACAATAAGGGTGGCTAAAGTGAAATATTGGCAAGAAAAAGAGTTTATATAAAGAGTGGACTAGTAATGACTGAGATTTCTTTCTATTACAAGTAACATTAAGTAAATAACAATAAAATTGTCAGAGGTGTTATAAAAGTTTAAATGACAATTGATACTCATTGGGATTTATCTATATGCATATTAATTTTCATTAAAAACTGAAAATATATTGAGGTAAATAATTTTCATAAGTTCTATATACAGTGGAAATTGAGGGTACATTGGACCCCTGAGTTACAACCAGCCTCAAATATGAATAACTTGGTTTATGACTAGAATTTTAGGTTTAACTTACAACCAAAGCCTTGAGTTAGGACCCAAATGCCAGGTTTAAACAAAGACTTGCAATGCCAGAAAAGCACATGGAAGCATACATAAGCATCAGTCTCAGCCCAGATGTGCATGTTTGTGAATATGATTTCCTTCAGTGCTTTATATAATCACTATGACTGCTGCTATCAAAATGGTCTGAAAAAGTTGAAAAGAAGCTAAGGAAGGAAGGGAAGTTAAAGAAAGCTACTACAATTGAAAAGAAGAAATTGAGAACTATGTGGGTGGCATTTGTGTGGCCTATCTTGCTAACATACAGGAATCCACCAAATAGACAATCTATGAAGAAAAGACTTGCATAAGGAAGCTAGTGTTGCTAAAGGTGTTGCTCAAATTAGTAAGTCATGAGTAACAGTGTTAAACAACGTAGAAAGGTTATTATTGGTGTGAATAAACCAAAGAGGAAAGCAGGTTATAGCCTGAGTCTACAATTTATGAAAGACCTAGGGCTATAAATGCAGATCTCATAAAGGATAATCTATCAGCTAGTGATAATGGTGAAACATTTTATGCTGGTAAGGAGTGATTTCACAATTGTAAAGCAAGAACTGGGATTCAGAGCATAACCAGGCATGGTAAAGCATCCAGTGCTGAAAAGAGAGCTGCTGAAAATTAAATATGCCAGTTTGAAACAATGACACAGAGAAATAACTTTTGTTCTCAACAAGTCTCAACTGTGATGAAACTGATAGAAAATTCACAGGAGAATATACATTACCCAGGAATAGAAGAAAATGCCAGCCTACAAGCCTATGAAGAAAAGGCTCACCTTACTGCTATGACCCAGTGTGAGTGGTGACTTCAAAGCCTTACTTGGTTTATCACTCTGAGATTCCTACAGTGTGGTGTGCAGAAAACATAAAGTCATGAAGGATAGGCCAGGGGTCATGTGGAGATCCAACACAAAAGCAGGGGTAACAAGAGTATTTTTTCTTGAGTGGATCAAGGAGGCTTTCTTACCTACTGTTAAGAAATACTGTAGCTAGAGGACAAAGGTTTACCACTTAAGGCTCTCTCATCATGGACAAAGCTCCTGCTCACCCACAAGATTTATAAGAGGAAGCGGCTGACAAATTCCATGGATCGCAGTCAAGTTGCTCCCACCCAAACCAACTCCTCTACTGCATTTTATGGGTGAGCGGGTTATACCTAACTTTAAGAAGCTATACACCAAGGAGCTGTGCCTGAGTTGCTTCCAGATGGCCTCAGATACAGATTTAACCCTTAAAGAATTCTAAAAGGACCATTGCAACATCCTTTTCTGTGGGGGGTTAACTGAGAAATCCTGGGCTAGTGTCTTTCTAAAGATGCTGAGATCTACCTAGAAGAAAGTATGGTTTGATTTTCTAAAGCAGAGAGATTTTGAAGGCTGCATAAAGGACACTGTAGACCCTGTGGTTGATGACACTGTCACTATAGTAAGTCCTTAGGCTTTCAGGTAGACAGTGGTGATGCTGAACTGGTGGAGGAACACTCACAGGAATCATCTACAGAGGGATGTTAGCAATTTCGGGTGGAGCAATAGAGAATGGCAGCTGAGGAGCTCTCTGACGGGGAGGGGAATATCAACAATCAGTGCAGTAGTTTTTCTTCTGTAAAAAGGAAATTCTGAAAAAAAAAATGGACAGAGCTATAAACATTTGTAGGGAAGACCCTCCACCCAGAGAGAAAAAGCCAATCATTATAATCACTTGCTTAGTGACAATATCATGTCATACTATAGAATAATGTTAAAGAAAAGACAGAAACAGACAACCTTAGACCAGTTATTAGTTCTGAAAAAGAGGAGACCTAATGGGCCATAAGCAGATCCTAGTAGGCTAAGATGCTCCAAGGACAGAAAGGACACCAGAAAGCTGGATTCCTGATGTTCTTACAGAAGGGGGACTCTCCTTCCAAACAGTAACCCCCTTCCACGCATCCTCCCTTCCTGCAAGCCGAAGAGGTCAGCTTGAATGGCGAATACAGTATAACGTTGTTTCTGGTAAACTGGGCACATTCTATAACTTTTTAGTGAATACACTAGGAAAATTATTGGTGTTTCTGGTAAATTACACACAGTATACAACCGCCTTTTATTATGAAAAGGTTAATTAAGGGTCACTTTGGGATGTTGGAAATACATTATGGATAGTTTCATTATTTCTTACAGGAAAGATAGTCTTGACTTACCACCAACTTGAGTTACAACCAGCCCTCACAAACAAATTTACTTCCTAAGTCAAGGATCCACTGTATCATCCAATTATCTGACTAAGTAAACTACTTTCGAGTTTATACTAACTTTCGTTTTGATGTTACTTTCATCACACTTGGCCTGTATGTTTCTCACTTAACATGATAATCAGTATAGAAGACCAATAAAGTATTATTCACTCAGCATCAACTAAATGTCCAGCAATGTGTTAAGCTTTTTGCTTACATGACTTTATACTTATGCTAATCCTCTTAACTTCACAGTGGTACTATTAGCTTCATTTTGTGGATGATCAAACTGACTAAGGTAAATTTATGGATCCATGGTCCAGCGGGTCAGAAGATGGAACTCGGGGCATGATTATGCCTCCTCCTTTCCCTTCAGCCTCATTTTGGACTTTCTTGCATTTTAGTATTTTAGAAACGCAGGCTAATGTTTAAAATAGGTTTTATTTATGAATCAAACACATGTATTACACCCATAACTTAAATATGTAGACAATTTCCGGAAAATAACCACATGTATGTATACATACATATTACAGTTAAAGGTATGTTCATATGTATGTTACAAGTTCAAATTGTAGATGCATATATAAACATACTAGCATACAGTAAGTATGAACTAAAAGTCTAAAAATAAAATGATAAAACACACAATAGCCCACCCCAGTGATGAAAAGCTGTTGTTTTATGTGTGGACGTCACCATACAGCTGTGAAAATTGCCCACATTCAGTCTATTCTGAGAACGCCTAGCCAGGCAGAATTAGTATGATTTAAAATGTTAACAGATCTTTCCCACAGTCTTCTAGCAGATCTCTTCCTTATGTACTGTTGTCCTGCTTTTAAAGAAACACTCCTCTAATTCATTCCATGGCTCAAGGACAATTTTTCAGGGTGGTCGTCTTGACTTCCCATGTGCATCTTCCAATGTTTAAATTTTTGTGATGTCGCTGTGTTTTAATGTATCAGTATTTAAATCAAAATATATATCCCAGTCTCATTTAAACAGTAGCATGGCTGCATCATGCTTTTTTACTCCTTACACCTACTTTTTACCTACTTGTTCCCCCCTTGGAAACAATAGCATTGGAAGAAAATGTGGTCATTGACTTTTCTGTGACAAAAGAAGAGTTAGAATAATTAAAACCTCTTGTCTTCATTACTTTCCTCTCATTGCTGGGACAAAATACCCAACACCCAAAGTGAAGGAAGGAAAGGTTTATGTAGCTCACTGTTTGTGGGGGTTTCAGTCCATAGACAGCTGGCTCCAAGGCAGAGTGGCATGGCACTGGGGCAACATTTCAAGGCAGCAGAAGACAGCAAAAGCAGCCATAGCAAAAGAGTGGAAAGAGCGAGCCTCTTTTCCTCCCTTGTAGTGTACACAGGCCACACCTCCTTCCAGGGCGGGTGTAGCACCCACAAAATTGCCTTGCCCTCCTTTGCACAGGGGAGGGTATTTACAAAGTAAGAACTCTGGCTTCCTGCTGAGTCTCTTAGTTAAATTTCTAAACTGCTCAAGTTGACACAGTGTATAAACCATAACACCTCCTTTACCAGAAAAGTCACACATGTGCCAAAGTCACATGGAGGGTGACAAGGGAGACTGAAGCTCATTCCAAGCTGTGGGAAGATTCACTTCACACTTTTTATACAGTGAAGGGTTGGTCTGAAAATTCATGGGTTGATGGTATTAAGGTGGGGGACATTAAAAGGTGATTAGCACCTGAGGCAGAAAGCCTCTGACTGGAATGAACACCTAATGAAAGAGGCCCCTGAGAGCCCACTCCTCCCTTCTGCCATGTGACACTACAGCAAGATGGTCACCTCTGCACCAGCAAGCAGGGCCTCATCCGATATCCAACCTGTCAGTGTCTTGCTCAGGAGTTCGTCAGCCTTCAAAAGCATAAGAAGTCAAGTCCTGCTGTTGATGGCCACTTCATCTATAGGATTGTACTTGTGGCTAAAAATAAAAGGAGTCAAATGAACACGAGGGAAGGTCACTAGATGGTGTTAGTGGACCTGCTTTTTCGATCAGACAGTTGCTGTGATGGCTGTGTTGAGAACCGAGTGGGAGCCGTTCGGGGCACACATTCTGCACACCGTAGAAGTTGACATTGGTCATTGTCCTTAGGATTAGAGTCAGGACCCATTCACTGAGAGGGCTGACAGATATTCTGTTAATGACGATCCTTCTGGCTTCACTAAACAAGGTGTACCTCTGTCGAGCATTTGAACATAGATTATTATCCCCTCTGTAGTTAGGTTTTTATTCGCCAATGATTCAAGTACTGGAAGAAATGAAGTGATTTGAAGAACAGCCATCTTAATAGCTTTTTTGGCAGTGTAGAAGCTTTTTAATTTGATGCTATCTCTTTTGTGTATTTTCCATTTTGTTACCCATGTTTTGGGACTTATTTCCAAAATTATTATTATTGCCAAGACGGATGTCACAGAGACTTGTCCCTTATGATTTTTTTCTTAGTTTGAAAGTTCCAGACTTTAGCTCATTTTGAGTGGAATTTTGTATATATCGTGAGGTAAGTGTCTCTATTCATTGCTCTGCACATGAATAACCCCAGTCTTCCAACACCTTTTATTGAAGAAATTGTTCTATTGTGTGTTTCTGGCACCTTTGGTGGAAATCAGTTGATTGAAAATTTGTGGATTTATTTCTGGGCTATCAATATTCTCTTCCATTGCTCTATGCATCTTTTATGCCAGATTACACTATTTTTATGCTATATTTTGTAGTAAATGTTGAAGTCAAATAGCCTAATGGTCACTGCTCTGTCCTCTGTGCTCAATATTGCTTTGACTGTTCAGTGTCATTTGTAGTCTCATAGAAGCTTGAGCACTTTTTCCTATTAAAAAATACCACTGAAGTTTTAACAGAGCTCATGGGCTAAAGCACGGGCACTTACACAATATACTTTTCCAATCTGTGAACACAGGATATCTTTTCATTTATTTACATGTTTTTTTACTTTTTTATCTTTTATGTACTTAGTATAGAGGTGAGGTTAACTTATTTAAAACATTTTGTTTTATTTGATTGTAAATGATTTCTCTTCATATCTTTTTTAGATTCATCGATAACATAGAAAAACTACTGATATTTTGTGACATTTTGTAACTTGCATCTTTGCTGAATGTATTAGTTCTCACATATTTTTCTTAGGGTTTTCTGTATATAAAATGTCATATCATGTGCTAGTTGGTGGTTTATTTGACATTTTTATTTGTTTTGATGCAGATGCTTATTGCTATTAACCTTCTTCTTTAACTTTGTTTTTGCTGTACTTCCTAAATTTTGGAGTACTATAACTGTTGTTCATTTTGAGATATATTTTTTAAAATTCTTCTTCATTTGTTTTCTTGACCTTTTATTCATTCAGGAGCATCTTGTTCAATAACATGGATCTGAAAATACTCTGCAATTCGAACTTAAACAACAGATTCTTTCTATTGGAATACATAAGTGTGTAGAAAAACTAAAAATTTCATATGAGATGAAAACAATCTTTCAGTATAAAAATTAATCAATCTTAATGCAATAAAATGAATCAATGAAGGGCTTCCATGTATTTCATGCTGTTTTATTAGGCATAGACTCAACCACTACATTAATGATTCAGGCCTTAAGAAAAATACTCTCTCTGCTAACCACATAAATTATGAAATAATATAGAAATATTAATTCATCCTCCTTTTAAATATAATTATTTTAAAATTATTAACACATTCCACTAAATATGTCTCTACCAAGGGATGAAACAATTAGGTCAAGTACATGTGGTATGTGACCTCTGGCTCTGTAAAAGTGTGTTCAGGAATCAGGAATAGAAGTAGACTGCTTAAAACTGAAGACTCCTGCACACAAGTGTAACTAATTCCATACCATTCCAGGGTTACCTAGAAATGACCATTGTGTCAATAGATGTTTGCGAAGTCTACTGAAAAAGCTGCTTCTTTGTGCATTCTATTCTACACTGATCATCTTTCCTCTTAATCAAAGTCAGGACTGATAAAATGTCTGTATTAAAAATTTCATATAACAAAATAAAACATCATATTATTCTCATATCTTGTTGAAAAAAAGACTAACATAGGAAGTTTCAGATATTTTACTATTATTGAGTCCCAGTTATCTTTTAAACAGCTTATTTTTATGTGCCATTTTCATTGGCTTTTTGTGTGTATATCACTGGAATATTTAGGCTTCTATTTAAGTTTATGTTAATTTTAGATCCCAATAATGGCCATAATGGCCAGATGGAATTTAGTTATTATACTGCTACTATGATTATTTCAAATTTCTTGCCATGATACTGTGATATTTATTCTGTTAATCTAGATATTGAGGCACAGCATGATTAAATCATCTATAAGATTTGTTTGAGTAAATAGAATTTGAAACAGTTAATAATCTCTTAGAAGAAAATGTCTAAGAACAATCTGCTTATAAAACAAGAAATATTTTCTTCTGAAAAAAAAGACTGTATTTTCCTAGTGCTTATTTTGAATGTTAAAATGGGAAAGAAATGTCCCAGTATAATCTTTGGAATGATTTAATCAAGACAATCTAATGATTGTGTTTATATTTCAAGTAGTTATTAAAGTAGATGAATCAAGTACACATCAACAAAAACACTTGCATAAGTCAAGGATCATACATCTCAAAATAAAAAGAAGAACTAATAAATGGTCAAACCTCTTGCTGAATCAATGACACATAAACACTTAGTGATATTTGCCTTTTCCTTACAACAGTATTTCCCTTGACTTCTAGTTGGATAATACCTCATAGTACTGAATAACCTCTCAATTTCTCATGCTATAAGTAGAAAGATAGAAGTTATGCCATTTCAGAGGCATTAAACTGTGTGCTAGAAAATGAGAGACCTAACCCCATTTTGTGCCAAAGCATATGTTGACTAGATTCCCCCATAGAAGGAAAGAGAATACATGGGTATTTCTTTAACCCAAACCATGTATGGACCCCTCGAAAACATAGTGTAAAAAAGTTTTCATGAACTGCCTAGGATTGCTGTTAGAAAAAGTTGGCATAGTTTGAATTTGAGGATGATACAGAGGATGACATTCATCCCCACCTGTACTAGGTTTTGTAGTGAGGACCAAGTCACTTAACTTAGACTCAGGGCTCATCAGCTGTTAGCTAATTATCACACTAGCTGCCTTAAAGGATTATTGCGTGATGTAAGTAACACCATAAAGGATGTCCACATTTTCTGTTGCTAAAGTATTAGAATATTCCTCCCTATAGGTTTGTTCCATGGCTGAATAAGTGTGTCCACAGTTTATTACTCAAGTATCTAAGGCCAAATCAGAAGTGTGAAACCTCTTTTGGTCTAACAAATTCCATCAAAAAATCTTTTCTTATAAAACCCACTTGAATTCATGCATCATTAAATAACTCACTGAATTAAAACCCTGAGACAAGTAGAAGTAAGCATTTATTTCATTGTGTAATGTGTTTCCCTTATTTTAAACACATGGTAGGCTGATTTATAAGAAGGAGGTGAGGTTTAAATTAAATAAGGATAAGGCTGGGCACCACTTTAGAATATGAAGGCTTGGAGCATTTACATTATATAGAATTCCATTTGGCAAATTCCAGCCAAGGGAGTCTTGGCTTGATTCTGAACAGAACTCTACCACACACCATGATGACCGAACACTAAAAGATACCCTGGAACATCCATTCATTTAAAGGCTGTTACGCTGTGTGGGAGGAAGATAAAACAGAGAAACAAATCCACATTATAAGTTTTAGAATACTAGGTAGGAATGGATGAGCCGGTATGCAAAGCAAATTTAGGAAACTAAAACTAACTGTCTTTCCTGGAAAAAAAAATGCCTCTTCAGGAGAGCTCTTTGACTTACTAAATTAATGACAGGCAATCAGAAAGAAATGATTTATCAAAGACTTGTGATTGCATGGTTCAGCTGTAAATTAGAAAGAAAATATCCCGCTATGTTTGATAGCAAATAAATAATATTGTGGTCAAGCTCAAAGGGTAGCTTAAGTGATTTGTGCAAATTATATTAATAATTGACTCTCTGGCTCCATGTACAATCTAAAAGAATAAGTAGAGAGTAAACCAGAGCAATAAACCATCACTGTTTATTGATTCCCTATCCCGGGAGATGACCTGAGTCAATGGACGGCAGACTCGCGCTTGATTGGCAAGGCAGGCTAGCAATGATCACCAGAAGGGAGAGGACTGCTGCGCTCAATAAGGGACTGAACTGTCTCTATCCAGGAGGGATAAAGTCCATTTTGAGGCTGAGATCTCCAGGGAATCCGTGCACAGGATTAATTGGCCTACAGCATGATTGATCAGTGCAGTAGTTTGCCTTGCTATTCTGCAACAATATGTTGAGACTTCCTGGGGAATATCATTAACTCTGGGTTGACATTCAGCTGCTGTACATTGGAGTAGGAGGAAATAACTCCATGCAAGTGGGTATTTAGCTGCAGTCATGCCACCTAGTTTCTCAGGTTCTGAAGAGGCCCAGCTTGCTCATTCTCCAACCAGCTATCTCTGGTTCTCAACAAAATAGTTCGAGACCTGGAAGAGTGAGGTTGTGCCCCTTACCTGGAGTCATTGGCTGGTACTTCTCCCTACCACAGCAAACCTCAAAAACTGTGAGTTCGGCAGTATGAGGTATGCCACTATCTTGACCATTCCCCTTGGCCCACCTCTAAACACTCTTGCTACTCTGTCTCCACAGTGGAGGAATGGCTGAGTTTCTTTCCTATACAGATAGCAAAGCACCAAGGAGAAACAGGATGAATCAAAGAGGTCATCTAAATCCAGTACATGCAGTCTCAGCCTTTGGTCAATTAAACTTCACATTTGGAATAACTACAAAATATGGGAGCATTTTTTTTTCAGTCCTACCCTAAATCTCCCCGTAGGTCTAAGTGATTTAGGGCGATTAATAACTTCAACCTGGTCTGACCACCATTCGGAACAGAAAGAAGGAAATTAGGCATAGAAGGCACCCAGGGCTGTGCAACACAAACTCTGACTTCCAACATCAATTTTATGTATCTATGAGGCTTGTTACCTTGTTTAGTGGCCCAAGTTTAATTTGAGACTCAACTGTCACAGCTCAACTCAGTAATGAGGCAAGTTACTCAAGAGCCTTTGCTACCCGAAAACCTTTCAGTGCACACACATCAGCAGAGTGGGGCCTTGCAATGTTTTAAAAGTGAAAAATGCAACTCTCTTTTCCTTATAAAATTTTGTTGATCCATATTTTCATCATTAATGCCAAATACTTCATGGAGATTAAGCTCCAAGTTAATTTCTAAACCATTCACACAGATGCAATTTCCTTGTGTTTTGGAAATGAGTGAAAAACACTTCTAGGTGATTACACACCCAACCAAAAGTCCTTTGTTTATGTGGCCAAGAAAAATAAAGGAGGACAATAAGCAAGTACATCTTTTCAACAAGAAGATATCAAATGAGCCAATGGCAATTGCAAGATGCAGTTTCAAAAGTGGAAAACGAGAGGAGACACTCTACCTGCTGCAAGTCCAGGGTTATGGTCACATAATGGTATTCGATCCCATTCTTTATACTGGGACTCTGCCACCAAGTGTTCTTGCCATCGATGGCGTTGGTAACCGGGTGTCTCTCTATGGAGGCAGCAGCGGAGTGAAAAAGGAGGAGGAAAAAAGATCATGTGATTAGTTTACAGTTGTTTCTGTAAAGAAGAAAAAGCAAAACCGAATTGAGACAATCTCCTGTGGCTATGAGACTTTAATAAGAGCAATTCAGCCATTCAACTGAATTTCTTTTAATGACGAATTTTTCATAGCATTGTACATTGTAGTAGGCAGCATCGACTAAATTGGGCAGCTGCAAAGATAAATACAGAAATTAAGTGTGAAGAAATCATATTGAAATCCAATTGATGTGCCAATCATTCCTAAAAGCAAAAGCTCTTCTGCGACAGCTCTAGTATGCCATCAACTTGGTTAACAGAATTGTAGCATCCTGAATTACAGTTGAAATGCACGTGAAGATTTGCTCTTGTGACACATTCTTTATTGCCACGACTTTAGCAATCCAATAGGTATTTTAATATAAAACGCTGTCACAGGCCTCCTGTGGGACTCCTCCCCAACAAGTCTTTAACTTGCCATTTTTCTACCATTTTAAAATACAATGAAAGATACCCTATGGCTCCCATCCACATTTGTCCTGCCCGATCATCAGTAACTCTGGAATGTGAAGGTATTAAGAATAACGACAAGCAAGCAAGAAAAAGCAACAACAAAAAATATCCCAACCTACCAACACAAACATGGAACCTCTCTCACTCATCTTCCAGAGAGATGAGAAGAGAACTTGTGAGGATCAACAGGAAGACTGGAGAAAGAAAAGTAGAAATGGACAGATGCTGAGAACCCCGGAGTCCTTTCCTTCCCACAAGCCTCAGAAGGTAGGGATCCCCTCGCCTCCAACTAACAGCACCGTTACTTTCGGTTCCCTTTCTGAGACTTAGGCCTCCAGTCTTTACTTCTCATTTTCAAGCAACACAAGCTCTGTTTCTTTTCTCCTCCTCTCAGTCTCAGCAGGCCCAGCCTCCAGGTGGGTGAGGATGGCGGTGGTAAATGTTGTTGTTGATGGCACCGCTTCTTTTCCCTGGGCTGTCAAGAACTTGTACCCGAATTCTGTACAGCTCATTTGAAAATTAGCATATCTGCCCTTAGATAGGCAAAGCTTAGACCAGGCAGACCTTAGACTATGCAGAGCTGAATTTCCCTGGTGTTGTCTGTTCATTATGGTTTAAGTATGCTTTAGAGTGTCAGTCTCGACGACTTGCTCAAAATTAATTCTCTGGGAAAAATGTTTTCAAAGGAATGGTTTATGAATAACCTTTTTGATTAGGACACAATGCTATTTTATAATTTTAAAAAATGTCTCAAATAGTAAACAAATCACATCACTGAGAGGAGCCATCGTGGACTCTCAATTTGCTATATAATTCAATAATCCATATATCTGAATGGTAATGATATATTCTAATAAATAAGGGCATAAAACTTCTTTATGAAGACATGTTGACAGTACACAATTGTTATATTCATGGTAAAGTTACATAGAACATATTAATTCCTTTTTGTTCCCTTCCACAAAATTTGAAATGCAAGAGGATTGGCAGAAGAAAAGAGACCAACTTCTGCCTCCACCATTTAGTACTTAATTGACCATGGAACAATCATTTAAACTCTGTGACATCCTAGAAACAGGAAGAAGAAAACTCCACTCAGATCAGTGGTGTCTAGATTCCTAACTTTAAGAAAAATAAGATTTCAATAAAATTCATGTGAGAGATTTGTGAAATTGTTTTTTCTAGTAAGAGTAACCACAGAAGTGTTACTACCATTTAATATAGCATAAGTTATACCTCAAAAATTAATGCACATTTAGAACTCAAGAGTTTTTTAAATCATAATATTGAAATAAAAGTTATTTTTATTTACATTTAAAATGTGGCATGCTAGTCTCACTTATTTATTTGTTTGTTTGTTTTGCCACTGACCAGCAAAAGCATCTTTGAATGAGAATCTTTTACTCGTAGGTTTACCAAACAATACTGCAACTATTAATAATGAAAGAATTACTGTGCATACATGTAAAATAAATTATGCATCAGTTCAAGATGTATATCAATATGAATTTTAACTAAGAAACTTTACACTGAACAAACATTCTGAAAATAATAAAAATCAAGGGAAGCTAAATTCCTCACAATGAGTCTGATTATAAAACAAAATCATCTTTAAGTGAAAATATTTCATTACAAGTTGAATATTTATCAGGTTTGCCTTTTTAGATATGTGAAATTTTTATTATATATTAATTTTATTTAAATAATCTTTTATAGCCTAAAACTAACTACAAAGAAGTATAGTTTCGACTTATCTATGGTATGATATTTTAAATCTAAATCTCAAAGTGAGTGCATAACACTAGATAACATTTCATTTTTATTGGTAAAATTTTAATTTAGCAAAACAGCTGGATAGACCTTATTTTATATTAAGTCATCTCACTAACAGTTCATCCTGTCTCATTCTGAAAAGTGAATTGCTGAATATATTTAATAATTAGTGCTAGATGAATTCCTTGGCAGTCAGAAAAGGTGTTGTCTTTATAAGGACAGCAAATACCAGAAGCATAACTAAATATTAAAAATGTCCCTGGTGGGGTGAGTGGGCGCTGAAACTGGCACATTAGGAGTCAGAATAATAAGTGAAATATTGCTGGCATCACTTATGAAAAAAGTAAATGTCACAGCAAATACACCCCAAGCACTTTCCTAAGTGTTCCACACAGTTTGCAGGTTTAACATATAATAGAAACACACACACACACACACACACACACACACACGCAATCGCATTACCAAATGGAATTCACAGCTTTTAGGAAATTGTGAGAGAAGCTAATTGGAAATTTTGGTACCTACCACCTCAGGTCAAATTGATGTGAGAATTAGTCATGAAAAGGAGAACAGGGAGATGAATCAACAATTAACCACAATCCCCATTATGAAAATTTAATCATAATTAATTTGCAAATACTAATTGTTGGCAGAGTTCTCATATTTAAAAGAGGATAGAAATGTGTAATATCCTCAGCAGGGATAAGCCACACAAGTCAACCCAAGGGCTAACTACAATTGGAAATTGGCTAGGGAATTACTGAAGTAAAACTTTTATACTGCTGGGTTTTTTTTTTTAAACTGGGAAGTACAAATCTATTAACAGTCAGAAGTTCATGTTTCATTGTTTTCTATATTAATTAAGTGTAGTCCTTCCAGATTTATTCTAGAAGTTCATTCAATTTGTGGAATTTTTATTCTCTATTGCTTTAGCTTTTAAGAAAATACGTTCATGTGGTTGGCTGTTCAAATTTAATTATTGTAGGTTCTATTCTTTCTAGGTTTTCAGTGACAAAACATGGATTCAAAATTTAATGAACCAGGTCATTTAAAAAGAAAGCAAATTGAAGCTTGACAAGCTTACAAAACACCATAAGTAGGCAAAAAGGGAGAGATACACATCAATCTTCATATGTGTCATGTTTTAGTGAAACAATTGATGAATTCTGTGCCTGGATCTGCCAGCTTTCCTGTTGCTGGGACAGAAGAGTTGTTGCTTAGAACATAAAGGAAGAGAGGTTATTGTGGCTTGTGGTTTTGGAGGTTTCAGTTCATGGTGGGCTGACTGTAAGCCAGAGACATCACTGCAGAATGGCGTGACGGAGGAATGCTGCTCAGCTTGTGGTGCCGAGAAGCAAAGCACGCTGGACAGAACCAGCAGGCGAGGGGCCAAGGACAAACTAAAATCCCTGAGGTCATGCCCCTATGACCCGCTAACCCTAACTAGACCTGCCTCTTACTAGCCAACTGAGTGATGAACATCAATGGTTAACCTACTAGTGAGTTGAGTGATCTCACAACCCAATCGCATCCCCAGGAGTCTCTAAATACATCAAATTAGCAAGCAAAGTTAACGGGCACAGTGCCTCAGCACAACATAGAGTGGGATTGTGCCTCTACATCTCTTCCACTGAGTCACAAAGGACACTAAATACAGAACTTTGAAGGGAATAACAGAAGGAAAAAGACTTTGACTCAGTGTGGTAAGTGCGTCTTATCTGTCTTTCCAATCAAAAGTCTCCACTCTATTATTTCCATTACAAACTTGCATTGTTTTGCCTGACTCTGTGATAGTGCACATCGCCTTCCTTTCCTCCTTTGTACAAATAGAAATCTATTTATGTACGTGCGTATATTTCTATAAACATACACTCATAACATTCTACAATATACATGATCATATTTAATGGTTATTGTTTATTACATTATAAATGACATATACATACTGTGTGTGCATACACACATATTAATTTAATATGCTTTGTTGTTTCTATTCTCCTTCTTCTCCTATCCAGCCACAGTTACACATCCCCACCATCTCCCCACCCACCATGCCCCTACTTCTATGTCCATGCTGGAAATCATTAATGCCACCAGTCCCTGAATTCAGGATAGCTTCTCTCCATCAGATTACATCTTCTCTAATGAATCTAAAATTCAGATCTATGAACTCATTTCTTCCCTGGTCGTGTTTTAGTTTTCTTGTCACCTTATTCCACATTCCTTGAAATACTCCATGAAGATCTGTCCAGATATTTTCTTCTTCTTGCATTTTACTCCACATGGGACCCTCACCCTGTCTTCACTTAGCCCAGGCATCTCTTCCCACTCCTCTAAAAAGCGAATCTGGACTTCTGCTTCTTTCCCTGAGCAAATAACCCAGACACGCAATTAATAAGGAAGTCTAGATCACTGAGTAATTTCGTACCGACCACTCCCTTCTATTGGCCACTACTTACTCTTCCTTATTTCTAGTCTTTTCAGTTAAATGTTATGACTGTCACAATTTAAGATTTTTTTAAAACCTGCATTTAATGATCCACCTGTTTTTACCTCAAGGGAAACATCACCTCTGTAAGCACTTTGTCTTCTGTCGTGTTGGGCTTTTCCCCTCAGAAGTCTCCTGTCCTTGGAAATCTTCCCACTCCACATTCTCCTTCGCCAATGTCCTCTATTCTGTTTGTACCCAAGATGGGTGAGTAAACATTTCTACACCCTCCTCCTTCTTCTACTTCAAAATTAGTCAACTCTTTAGTAAGGTGACCCATAGTTTCTCATGCTGTCCAATTCAAGGGAAATCTATGGTATAGGTGTCTTGCTCCATAACTTAGAAGCAGTTAACAGTGTGCATTACTTTCTTCCTGAAAATTCTTCCTTTCCTCACCATACACCATGCCTGGTTCTGATATCTTTCCTTGAATGCCATTTTTCTTCACCCTCTCCCTGGGTTCCACTTGACAGTTGTCTTTGGTTTGTAATATTTTCTCAGGGCTCTCACACAGGTCCCTTGCACTTATGATTCCATACGAGAAATGATAAAACATGGAATTTGCACACCATGCCTGGCTCCTACATGCTTAGCACAACAATGGACATACTTGGCATTAACCATTCATTAAAACAGACTCATCACGGTGGCCTCCTTAGATTTCTTAGCTTTTTGCTCACATTCCACGATAATCAAGTTACCACCCTATTAATTATTATAGAGTGTCTCCAAATATTTTAACTTCTGTGTCCCTAAATTAACCACAATGGAGGATATTATGCCTTGTTCCTCTTACTTGGCTCTAAGAAAAATCCACAATGCTTCCGATTATCCTTAGGTAATTGAAACATGCAAATTTTGAGAGAAACTTTTCTTTATACATCTCAAATAAAAAAAGAGTTAAGAAACTATGCTATACAATACTAGAATGATGGATGCACTTTATTATAACTTTGTCCAAATTCACAGAATGCAAACAACCAAGTGTGAGCTGTTATACAAACCGAGGGTGATAAAAATCTGTTAGTGTAGGTTTATCAATCATTAAAAAGATTAATATGGGTATCGGTGAAGGAAGAGATCATGTATCTGTTGGCAAAGGGGACATATGGGAAATTTCTGAAACTTAGACAAGTGTAATTAAGCAAATTTTAAAACAATATAAATGATGGGTCTATTCCCGTGACCTACCACAATTGCTATTACATATTCACTTTATTAGCTTTTTTCTGTATATATAGATAAAGATAGATGATGCACAGAATGATTTTCTAATGTACATCTCTAACTCAACTTCTTCCTCTAAAATTATCTAGTACCATCCCTTCTGTTGCCATTCAAATTCATTACACATTAAAATAAATTACTTAGGATTCCTGGAATAAACCTCGCTGTTTCGTACTTTAAAGATTTAAGGGTACCACTCCTCCTGCAATGGCCTTCCCTCATTTAGTCGAACTAGCTTGTGCTTTCTCAGCACTTGGTCCAGCTTTTCCCAGGAGCCCTTGGAGGGCCTTGCCATTTACACAGAATAGGCATGTTCCCTATCACTGCACTTGATGCTGAATAAATTCATGAGTGAGTCTAAACTTTCTGCACGCTTCACAGAGGCAGGCAAAGGGCTTTGCATGCCATTTCTCCTTAACACACTCCTAGGACCGACAAGACCCTCAGAATCTGTGTCCATCCTTTGCCACCAGAATCCTTGCTCGGCTCTGCCCTCTGACAATTTTAGTTCTAGTTGTTTCTAACCATCTTTAGCTCCCCGAGGAAGGATTCTGTTTATTCTGGTCACCCTTCCTGACATTGCTTCTTCTTCCCCTCCCTCGTCCCTTTCCCTGCTCTACTGCTCCCCATGCATCTTTGCCAGTTTAGTTCTAACTTCACTTCCACCAGGACTGAACCTGTGACCCCACTCCCTCTTGTGTAGATCCTGGGCTCATTCTTTCCTGTGAACCTGCCACATCAGAGAGCAATAGGAAGCTTCTTGCCCCTTGGTCCCCTCACAGATGCCAAGAACCAAGCCTGTGCCTCTTGGATCTCAAGTATAGGACCTGGCACATAAGCAACCAAGGAACAACTGAAGCCCAAGAGAAGAACCACATCTTTAAATGCCACCCTGGGAGATGGGAAATCCAGTGATTGCCACGGGTCTTCAGCTAAGCAGTCCTCTCCAACCACAGGGCCTGGTACAGATAAGGGACTTCAACACTGAAGTGACGGTGAGATCACGAAGACACTCAGTGAAACAAAATTTCTAGGAATTTTTAGCATTGCAAGCTCTCTGAAGCTAATGCACCTTGGGCTAAAATCTCTGTTGTATCCCAGTGCCATAGAAATCCATGTAAAATACGTACGGTGCGGATTGCTGCTGTTTTGATTGCAGATCCGACACTGGGGGTTCCTCACGGGCTGCCCAGGGACGTGCTCCACCAGCTTGCAGTACATTTCAGGTCCTCTTTCTCCACATGTTGCATTGGTTGTGATGAGCGCATTGGAAGCAAGGTTCAGGACAGCAGGGAATAAACCTGCAAAACATGGACCGAAGAAGGTGTGTGAGCCAGAAATGAAATTAGGATTTCGCTCTGTTTTATTTAATTGATTTGTTAATTCTTTATGACTACTATTTTTCTTTGTTTACTTTTGCGATTCAGGGTTGGGCCTTGCTATATAGTCCAGGCTGGCCTTCTACCCACCATGCTCTCAGACTTCTAGCAGTCCTCCTGCTTCAGCCTCTCAATTGCTAGGAGCACAGGCACACATCACCGTGACTGCCTCTTTGATTTAGCTATATTTTAAAATGTAATTAAGGTAGGCTATTTTTCAGAGCATTAAATTAATCCAAAATGAAGCAATTAGTGGTAATTAAATATCTGACTTGATTCAGTACACCACAGAAATCCTACATGTAGCCAGGGGTATAGTTTTTTTTTTTTCCTTTCTGAGTCTTAAAAATGGAATCTAAGGTTTCTTCTTAAGTTTTAAAGTCTAATATTAAATTAGAAAGATTTTTTTTCTTCAGACACTTTTTAAAAATTTTCATGTTATTGATAAAAGACCTCAGTGGAGTTGTTGATCTCTATTGATAAAAGACCTCAGTGGAGTTGTTGATCTCTATTGATAAAAGGTGAATCTCAATTCCAGCAATTTCTTATTCAGTATTAAACTAAACTCACATGAAAAAGTTTTGAGCAACTGTGCACCTGTGTTCTTCATTGTCACTTTGTGCTCTGATTATCATTTACATAAAGAGTTGTCGCAATTCCTTCCTATTCAAACTTAAGAAAATAGAGAACGATGCAAGATTTTGGAAAATCTTTCTCTACTGCCTTTGGCACCAGATAACCATAATACACAGCCCTGTCTGGCCAGAAACAGGTCACCATAGCAGTCATGGTCCTGTGCCACACATTCTTTCTTGGAAACAATAAAAGCGTTTGGGCTCCATAGATACAATCTCAGATGTCCTTCTCTTCCGGGTGGGGGGCCGGGGAGGCCTTTTGTCCCTCCTGGGAATTCAGCCCCAGGTGTTGCACTTCAGATCAAGGGAACTCTTTACTCCAAGTCGATTCTTCTGCATGTGTGTTTAATATTTGCACTTTACAGACCTCTGTTCAATGACATCACAATGGGTCTGCCGTCCAATATGTGTTGAGCACATACTATGTCAAATAGTAAGAGATTGGGGATTATTTACAAGAAGTGCTCTTGAGCTAAATTTTGAAGAAAAAGTAAAAGCTTATCTGATAGCAAATGAGGAGACACACACACACACACACACACACACACACCAGTGATCAGGCAGAAGAAGTAGAAAGAGGCAGGAGCGCGGACCTGACGTGGAAAGCTTGTGACAATGTCAAGCAGCTGTGGGCACCGGCATCCAACTGCTCTGCCACATGAGATCATACAACGATACAGACATAAACTCAATTGCAGGAGCATTCAGAGTAGAGAAGGAACACCCACAGTGGCAGGTAGTGTATAACTATACACTACACGGAGGTATGCATGAATATACAAAGCACTGCTTAGTTTTCATTGTTAGCATTTTTTTTTTTTGGCTTAGCTTTATTTTCAGCTCTTTAGAAGTTTAATCTGTGGTGTAGAACAGTTGGGAGTAAGAAGGAGGATTCGCCTTGGACATTATGTCTTCAGAAAGGCAAACCTCAGTCTATCTCAGGGCTCCCCAGCAGGACGCAGTTGGGTAGCCAAGGCCCATCCAGCCCTGCCAAGCAATCCTGCTCCTCATGCGGCCCAGCCCTGGCAGATGCCAACGTGTGTGCCACTTCCCCGGGGTGCCATCAGCCCGGCCCTGTGGTCCTTGCTGACTTGCCCTGACCTTCACCATGACCTTGAGTCCCACTTACAGGTATGGAGAAGACTCCACATATCCTGCATCCCCTGCCCCACAGGACCAGGGGAGAGATGGCCAGACTACATTGTCTCAGGCCTAAGTAATTATGAGAGTGGGCCAAAAGGGAAAGCAGTAGACAACTTTACCCTATTTATATGCTTAGAAAACACAGGCTAGGATTACAGCAAGTTTCATCACAGGAATAAATGAATGAGGGTAAAATGGGATAAAAGGATTACAGATACAGAGTAATGTCGATTCAGAAGCTATTTCATCTTTCTAAATATAATTCAACACCCCAACAATCACAGTATGTAAATTATAGTAATTATAATTTACAGATAAAGAAAGTGCATCTCAAAGAAGATACATTTGCAAAGTTAAAATTGATGACGTGATTGGAATCCAGCTCTATGTGAAGCTAGAAGACTTTTATTAAATTATAATGCAAAATCGAAGCCTGGTCCTCTACAATTCTTCATTAATTTACATATTTAGGAAAACAAATAATAAATCCCTGTCACCACTCCATTGTTGCTTTATAGAGTTTCCTACCCATAAAATTTGATTTATTAATTAATAAAATTTACATTTAGTAGCTTTCACTTCTCTCTATTGATTTTTTTTTCTATTACAAGTATTGATCATTTACTCAAAATTAACCTTTTTCACACTGTGATTGCCTTGCTCTGGGGTTACGGAATAAGCACTTTATGAAATTCTCTCATTATTTTATAATTTTTAAAAATCAGTAAAGTGTACTGGTCAGAGAAGGTCTCCAATTAGTGACAAATGATAAATTGGAAAAGTCAGTCAATATCTGAGCTTTTATTGAAGTCAGCATGCTGTTTTATAGATTGCAATCTGTTTACATTATTTGCTAAATCTATCAGGCTCTGCATACTTGTTCTCATTCAAAAGCATCGTAGCATATTTATTACTACATTCAGTATGGGTTACTTGTTAAGGTTATGTAAACATTAGCAGTATAAATGAGCCACAAGTAGCTAATGAACCTTTATAGAGTATTAACTGAGAGCCTCTCAATTCAATTGGAAGTCCTCTAATGCCAATGACATAGAAGCCAGTGGATCATTATCCATAAAATTATGACTGACAGTGGTTCTGAACAGACTTTACACTAAATAAGTGCACTTAAAGTTGTTGTTATGAAGAACAAAATCAAATAATCTTTATTCTTTCTATGGTATGTTTGAGGTGAGGTCACAAAATACAGCAAATGTAAAATAAATGAGAATTAGAGACCCTCCTCCCTCCTTTCCCTACCCTAAATGAAACTCTTTACCACCTCATACATCTTTCCTGAACTGTATACCATTGAGCTCTCCTCCTTTTATGTGTACACTCACAGATCCACTTTTGCACATCCTGTGATTCATTTCTAAAAATCTCCACTTGAAGAAAGCACTCCTCATGGGAACTGAAGCTGTGACATACTATGACAATTACACCACTTCTGCAGCTGTCTCCAAAGGATCATAAAGCCACTAGGAGATGGAAAGGACAGAAGCTTCCCTCTGCCTCCTGAATGCTGCTCACACATCCATTCTTCTCATTTCACTCGGTGACTTGCTTTCATGAAGTCCAAATAATCGGCCCTCCCCACAAACTCCTCTCTCCATTATAGACTCAAAATATGGTATCTAATTCACTGTCCTCCATATTCCTCAAATTTCCAGCATTTTTTCTAAACACAAACTAGCACCAATAAAAGGTTTTCCACAGAAACCAGAAAATGTTTCTGGTTTGTAAGCAAATATGTTTAACTTCTCATTTTAAATTCTATGTTCAATCAATTAAATATTTGTCCCTAGCTTAAGTATAACTTCATGTGACATTGACTCCTATATACAGATGCTGTATGCTTATTGTGCAGTTATAGAGAGAGGAATTAACTGGTCTTTCTGCAGGACTCTCCTCCCATTCCTGTCCACACTGCACTAAAATGATCTTTCTGAAGACCATCATGTTTTCTTAGGTGAAGACTTCTGTGAGTTGCCTGTTGCCTACAGGTTAGTAGCCAAATTCTTTGTAATCTGAACACTTATAAACAGCTCTGTTACCTCTCCAAACTCATCTGTAGAAATTCTCCCTCATTCTTTTGGTAAATCCATTGCACTGACACCCTACTCTGCTCACAAGTGGAAGAGCTGCTTTGATAATTATTTCTAATATCACTTGATCCTTTATATTGCTCTTCATTTATTACATGTTCATCTCATCTCCTCATGACTCAAGTCGAGTATCTCCTACTCTATGAACATGTGTCCTGATTTTTCTGTGGAAATCTTGTTTCCTTCTTTGTATGTTCATAATACTTATTTGCTGTTTTATTACAAACCTCATCATACTATTATTTCAGTCCCTTACAATGGATCTCTAGTATACACTCAGTGTATGAGCAGTACTACTGAAATTGAAATTTATTGTTGAAAATAAATACATGAACTATATAATCTTTCAGTAGAGAAAACTTGTAAAAAAGCTATTGAACAAATCAGAACCTTGATGTGTTAGAAATGTGTAACTGTTGTGGTGCTGTAACTCAATGAAGTAATTCAAAGAAAAAATAAAGTGAATTGAAAAATGTAGCAGAAGTTTCACATTTTTGACAGTCTAGCATCTATCTTTCACAGGGCTTCTCGCATAGTCGGTGCTGTTCCGTATGGAAGGTAGGCAGTGCCGTGCCTCCAGCCAAAATAAAGGAAGTGGGGGAGGCATTTATTCTCCCTGCTGTTTAGCAGCTGGGGCTCGTGCATGTGTCTTTGGCTAGCAGTCTGCTTCTTGAGTATATAAGGCACAAAGAAGAGAACTAAAGGACACCTGACCCAGACAATGGCAGAGACAGTAATTCCAGTAGGAGTTAGGACAATAGTGGCTGCAAAACAATGAAGAAACTGTTCCTGTAGCTTTGATCCCTGCTATCTCCTGAGAATGGTTTTCAAATCTTTCCTTCAGTTCTGGAGGTTATGTGATGCATTTCAAATACTTGCTTAATAGTATCGGTAGCTTCTGATGCTTGCAATTAAGAAGCCAAATGGACAAAGATCAGCTGTGACGTGTGCAGATAATCACACACATAAACACATGACAGCAGGAAGATCAAGAGACAACAAGTTTAACCAAACACACACGCAATATGTGCATGTACGTATTGCTTCATTTCAACTTCTAGGGAGTAAAATGTGGATGGATGATAGCAATGAATCTAATCACAAGTAATCTGTACAGAAAGCTGCATGGTGATATAATGACCATGATCAGAAGCAGTTACAATGTCACTTTAGTAAGTCAGAGCCACAGTCAAAATTTCCCTCTAATTTCTTTCTCTTGTTTTTAAATCATACACTTTATGTTCATTATCTATGTATAAAATTTGGTAAGGCATCATCTTTAAATGACTGCTAGCTAGTACATCTCTGTAAAGAAAATCTTTCTAATGGAACCTGGAGTAAATATTTCCAAACATGTTTTTCCTGTCTCATCAGCTGAAACATTAAGCTAATTAAATATTGTAGAATAGCTCTCTTCACTGCCCGTGTCTAGAATATTAATTATATTTTAAAGTAACATTCAGAGAAACTGAAATATACTTATATATCTCTATAAATACAGATATACAATTATATGTGTAAGTTTAATTTCTGAAATAATGCACGTTAACATTTACAGTCCAGTTTGTAATGAACATTAATATAACTGATAGCCAGTGGTAGTTGGAAACTTGCTATGGAAAACTCAGTCAATGAAACAATTGTTTTCATTGTACTGATGTTTTTAAAACTGTGAAAATCAATCCTGTATCATTTACAGTAATACATGACAAATTCTTTCTGTCTCTCACTCTTTTCCTGTCAACTGAATCTTGGAATACAGTATTTTTCCGGCTTGTTCATGCCATGCAGCTATTACTTCTCAAGAAAATAAAAGGAAAATGTTTGCAGGCTTCTAACATTCCATTTTAGTTCCCAGGTCTGTGGAGCATTTTAAAAAATATTCATGCACGTAAACAGAGCTGTTTGCAAGTGATGTGCTATTTAAAAGGCAAAAAAGAACATGTCAATTTAAAATGTCCTAAGAGGTGTCAAGGAAGTGAAAGAGATACTTGTCTGTTGAAACCCTGAGCTATGTGGGTGTGTAGGAACATACTGGTATAAAACAAAAACGGGACAAAACAAAATGCTGAAGAGAATGATTTCCAGCTGTGCACCACAGGAAGTAACTTAATGCACTTGATTCACAATGCGGATGAAGAGTTTTACGGTACTGGAAATTCAGCCCAATTTGAACTAATAGCTGTCCAGACACAACAATGCTTGACAGCTAGGAAAAGATCATGTTGAATCCAGTTGGCCAGAAGCAAACAAAACCAAGAAGAGAACATGTTCTACCCTGTTGCTAGGACTTTCAAATTTGTCATGTGCTAAGACAAAACTTTACCCATTTCAATTTGCAAATGAAATAATACTCTGAAAGCCTTCTGAGCTGTTTTCTGGTTTTTTTTCCACTTCAAATCAGAGAAAGTAGTTCATGTTTCTCTGTGTAATTGATTGTAAAAATTACTGTTTTTATAAAGTTAAAAATTAATTTTTTTATTATCATAAAAAATAAAATAAACCAGAGACAACTGTACGTATTCCAGTACATGTAAAGTAAATGCAGCTCATAGAATTCCAGTACTTACTTTGTGTAATAGATATCTGAATTGAAATAGGGGCTACTATAAATTCAAATGTCATTTCACTCACTTGGCCAAGAAATATAGGATTTTATTAAATTGCTGATACTCTTGTATCATACATCTAATTAAGATTATTTCATAAATTTGCCATGACATAAACTTTACACATATGTAAGAAAATAATGGCTATTAGAATCCAAATTTGGGGTAGGAACACTAACAGATATACCATCACAATAATATATTTCTAAGGCAGTGACTTCAGAAAAGGCATTTATATGTCAAACTTCTCCACCTTCTTTGAAGTGCAGATAACTCTAACCACACTACCATTCACAAATTGCTACTGAACACACAACTGGTGATCAATATACTTCTTGAAATAAAAACAAAATTAGTCAGATATCACCTCTGGGATGAGAACAGAGTGAAACTCCAAACCTAACTCGGTAAGAAACAAGTCCCCACTGATTCCTGCCTCTGTCACTTACAAAGGACCTACTTTCTGGCAAATGCACCACTCACATTTCCAGTCCTTGGAGTTTGCATGGAAATCTTACCTAGAACACATTTACATTAGTATCCACAAACTCTTGTGCTTTGATTTTAGCATGTGTCATTTGGAGGGCAATCCTGAATCATTCCACTGGTTTTCAAAATTAGTATGATGACAAGAAAATTGTCATAGCTGGGACACCCTTCAGAGTGTTCTGGCATGAGGGTGCCTAAAATATACATTGAAGGAATGGCAGCTGGGGAGAAAGAGATGGCTTCCAAGCTTCTTCCAACTTCACTCCATCAATATCAGCAGAACATATGTTTAGCACCTACTGTCTTCTCCCTGCCTTCCATAACCAAGCTTAGTCACTAGATGAGCCTTTGGCAGGCCTGTGTGCAGTTCCAAAATAAGAAAGAAAGGAAAAGAAATACAAAACACTTTGAAATCACTAACAATACAATTTAAAGCTTTATGTTGGCAGTCACACCCAAGAAAGGTGTTTGTAATAAAGAAGAAGAATACAAAATGTGTGGGTATGTCTACTGCTGAAAATCCTACAAACTTTGAAATGCAGTCTATCTAGAGCATTTTCTATGCTTGGAGCAGGAGCTTCTAGTTATGTCTTTCGCACACAGAAGGGGCTCGTGTAGGCTTTGATAAGGGCATGGCCTTGGGAAAGATCCTGTTATGTGAACTCGTTCAGGACTGCTCACAATTTCTTATCTCTAGAGAGGAAACACACATAAAAACACTGTTTTACATGCTATTTACTCTGTC
Organism: Hydrochoerus hydrochaeris; assembly: GCA_004027455.1. Taxonomy (NCBI): domain Eukaryota; kingdom Metazoa; phylum Chordata; class Mammalia; order Rodentia; family Hydrochaeridae; genus Hydrochoerus; species Hydrochoerus hydrochaeris. The sequence continues at coordinate 120,935 of PVLA01005886.1, forward strand.
TTAAAAGACCCAGATGAATGGAGGAATCACATTCATTTACTTTACTCATTTTCCTCTGCTTTTCTCAGTGAGTGTTAAGAGTTCCTCAGGGCCTGATCCTGGATTCTTTGTTTTATTCTTCTCTACTGATAATTTCATAGACTTCTAACCCACTGCGCGCCATCTGTAGTCGGTACCCCCCCACACTTTATCTCCAGGCCAGTTCTATTTCTGAAACACGAGACCTATTATTCCTAGTGGCTGGTTGAAACCTCTATTTAGATGTCTCCCAAACATCCCAAACTTACTCTATGCAAAGCAGAGCTTATAGTTTCCAGGGCTCCAATCCTCACCCAAAGTCTCCCCCCTCCCCCATTTAGCTACTCGAGTTCTTTTTTAGCTCAGATACTTTACGTTATATACTCATTATCTCCTAGAGAAAATTGTCACCGCTAACACCATTGCACCACTAAAGACAAGTATAATTTCAAAACAAGTGTCAGATCCGTCTGCTTTTCTCCAGAGCCACTGCCAATTTGCAGAGGGCGATGGTGAGCACCTGTGACACACTCCCATGGCAGCCCCTGGAATGGACTCCTGATTAGCTTTCACCTTCCTTCTCCCCTTTCTTCATAAAATGAAGCTTCCTAAAATGCAAGTCTAGCCAGATCACTCTTCTTAAAACCTCTCAATAAATTCTAATTGCTCTTAGTTTAGAATGTATAACTATTTTCCTGGTGTACGATACAACCTCATCATATTCAAAGAGCAGAGGCTTTACTCAGTTTCTGGATCAAAGCACTGCCTTTCTCCTCTGACAGTCACCTAGAAACCCACACACTTAGCTTTATCCACTCTTCCTATCTTCCTGTCCTACACAAGTGTTCTCTGCTTGTCTCTCAGGTCATCTCTGTGGTCTCTTCCATTCCTCCTAAGGAGATCCTCCAGTACAAAGCCCAGGCATCTCATTTTCACTATTTACCTATTCAAAGTTCCCCCTCTCCTTGGAACTTAAATTTCACAGTGGAGGAAATTAGCTGTCTTGTTCATTGTGCTTTTGGCTCTATTCTCAGAGCCTAGCATAGCTCTAGACAAGAAAAGGTATTCAAAAATATTTCCCATTGTTAATTTATATCAGAAGTCAGTAGATAAACCATGTTGCTGTTCTGAGGATGTTGAAAAATTCCCTTTGTCAAAAAATAAAAATAACTGACAGAATGGATCAAGAAACATGATCCCACAATACGCTGTATACAAGAAACACATCTGACCCAAAAGGAAACTCACAGATTAAAAGTTAAAGGATGGAAAACAGTATTCCATGCAACAGGAACCAGAAAAAAGCAGGGATAACTATTCTGATTGCAGACAACGTGAACATCAAACCTAAAATGATTAAAAGAGATAAAGAAGGTCACTACATACTCATTAGTGGAAAAATTCAAGAGGAAGAACTAACAATTATAAATATATATGCACCAAATACAGGAGCACCCAACTATATAAGACAGATACTAATGGACATGAAAAACCAAATACACAAGAACACAATTATGACAGGAGATCTTAACAGCCTATTGTCACAAAGAGATAGATCAACTAGACAAAAAGTCAGCAAAGAAATAACAGAACTGAATCATACCTGTGAGCAATTGGACTTAGTAGATGTTTAAACAGTGTGCCACCCAACCACATCAGAATACACATTCTTCTCAGCAACGCATGGGATATTTTCCAAAATAGACCACATATTATCCCATAAAACATTCTTAAGTAAATGCAAAGGTATTGAAATCATCCCATGCAAAATATCTGACCATAATGCACTGAAATTGGAAATTAATGACAAAAGAAATTGCAAAACCTGCACAAATACATGGAAATTAAATAACCACGTTTTGAACAACCAGTGGGCTACAGATGAAATTAAAGAAGAAATAAAGGAAAACCTACAATTCAATGAAAACACAGAAACAACATACTGTAATCTATGGGATGCAATGAAAGCGGTCTTAAGAGGGAAATACATAGCAATAAATTGTCATATCAAATAAACAACCTAATGTTCCATCTCAAGCTTCTAGAAAAAGAAGAGCAAGCTAAACCCAAAACTCATAGAAGAGAGGAAATTGTAAACATTAGAGCAAAAATGAATGCAATTGAAACTAAAGAAACAATACAAAGAATTAGTGAATCAAAAAGTTGATTTTTTGAGAGAATAAACAAAATTGACAAGCCCATAGCTAACCTGATAAAGACAAAGAAAGAAAAAACCCAAATTCATGCAATAAGAAATGAAAAGGGGGAAATGACTATCCCATGGAAATTCAAAAGATCATGAATACCTACTTTGAAAATCTCTACTCACATAGAGTGGAAAACACAGAGGAAATGGACAGATTTCTAGAAACATATGAACTACCAAAGCTCAACCAAGAGGATATAGCAATTTTGAACAACCCAATATCAGCTATTGAAATTGAAAATGTTATTAAAAACTTATCAACAAAGAAAAGCCCAGGTCCTGATGGATTCACAGTTGAATTCTACATGAAATTTAGAGAAGACTTGATGCCAATACTCCTTAAAATCTTCAATGAAATTGAGAAGAAAGCAATCCTCCCTAAATCCTTCCTCGAGGCAAGTATTACTCTGATTCCAAAACCAGAGAAAGATCCAACCACAAAGGAGAACTATAGACAAATCTCATTAATGAACATTGATGTAAAGATTCTCAATAAAATACTGGCAAATAGAATGTAGCAAATCACTAAGAAGATTATACATCATGACCAAGTGGGCTTCATTCCAGGAATGCAGGCATGCTTTAACATACACAAATCAATAAATGTAATACACTACATCAACAGAGCCAAAAACAAAAACCACATGGTCATCTCAATAGATGCAGAAAAAGCTTTTGACAAAGTCCAACACATTTTCATGATAAAAACCCTTCAGAAACTCTAAATACACAGTTTCTACCTCAACCTTATAAAGACCATCTATGACAAACCAACAGCCAACATTATACTAAATGGACAAAAACTGAAAGCTTTCACTTTAAAATCAGGAACAAGACAAGGATGTCCACTATCACCACTCCTTTTCAATATAGTTCTGGAAACACTAGCCAGGGCAATCAGACAAGAGAGAGAAATAAAAGGAATAAAGATAGGAAAGGAAGAAGTTAAATTATCATTATTTGCAGATGACATGATACTCTATATAGAAGACCCAAAAAACTCCATGAAAAGACTACTAGAGGTAATAAACAAGTTCAGCAGTGTAGCTGGATACAAAATCAATGCTCAAAAATCAATAGAATTCCTGTGCACAAACAAAAAATTCACTGAGAGAGAAATTATGGAAATATCACCCTTTACAATAACATCTAAAAAAATGAAATACTTAGGAATCAACCTAACTAAAAATGTAAAAGATCTATATACTGAAAATTATACTATGCTGAAAAAGGAGATTGAAGAAGATATTAGAAAATGGAAGGACATTCCTTGCTCCTGGCTAGGAAGAACCAACATTGTGAAAATGGCCATACTCCCCAAACTGTTATACAGATTTAACACAATCCCAATCAAAATACCATTGACATACCTCACAGATCTAGAAAAAATACTCCTAAAATTCATTTGGAAACAGAAGAAACCTAGAATAGCAAAGGCAATTCTGGGCAACAAAGGCAAGGCAGGAGGCATCTCAATTCCTGACTTGTATCTATACTACAAAGCCACAGTGACAAAATCAGCATGGTACTGGCAAAGAAATAGACCTGAGGATAAATGGAACAGATTAGAAGATGCAAGCACAACTGCAAAGACACTCAGCCATCTGATATCTGACAAAGGGGCTAAATATGTCCACTGGAAGAAGGATAGTCTCTTTAATAAATGGTGTTGGAAAAATTGGCTCTCCATATGCCAAAGACTGAAACTAGATCCATGCATATCACCATGCACAAAACTAAAGTCTAAATGGATCAAAGACCTCAATATTAAAACAGAAACACGAAATCTACTGGAAGACAAGGTAGGTAGAAGTCTTGGAGACAAAGCGGTAGGTAGAGAATTCATGAACAAAACGCAAACTGCATAGGAAACACTTCAAAGAATCAACAAATGGGATCTCATATTATTGAAAAGTTTCTGCACTTCAAAGGAAATCACCAACACAGAGAAAAGAAAACCCACAGAGTGGGAAAGAATTTTAGGCAGCAACCCCTCGGACTAGGACTTATGTCCAGAACATTTAAAGAATTGAAAAACATCAAGTTCTCCAAATTCAAAGACCCTCTTCAAAAATGGGCATCTGAGATGAACACACAGTTCTCAGAGAAAGATACACAAATGGCAAATAAATACATGAAGAAATGTTCACCATCACTGGTCATTCGAGAAATGCAAATTAAAACAACATTGAGATTTCACCTCACTCCGGAAAGAATAGCTGCCATCAAGAAATCAACTGATAACAAATGTTGGTGAGGCTGCGGGGGAAAAGGAACACTGCTCCACTGTTGGTGGGAATGTAGACTGGTGCAACCACTAAGGAAATCAGTATGGAGAATTCTCAGAAGACTAGAATTGGAAGCCCCATTCAATCCAGCTATTCCCCTCCTGGGTATTTACCCAGAACAACTGAAAAGTTCATATCACAGTGATATATGTGCACCCATGTTCATAGCTGCACAATTTGTGATAGCTAAATCCTGGAAACAACCAAGATGTCCATCAACTGCAGAGTGGATGAAAAAGATGTGGTATTTTTACACAATGAAATATTACTCAGCTATAAAAAGAATGATCCTGAGGCCTTCATAAGTAAATGGAGACAACTTGAGACTATCCTCATTAGTGAAATAAATAAGAATCATATTTATAAATATCACATTGTGTCTCTAGTGTAAAAAGTGATAAGAACTATAAAAGTAATAAAACCCAAAACATGTAATTGCTATTGTAAAAAGGACAGGAAAAGAAAGTGCTCCAAGGGATATAACTGCATGTATGTTTGAGTGTGTAAAATAGATGACCATATTGTTGAATCTTTTTTGGATCTTTGAGCAGAACTGCTTGCAGTCTCACTGTTCGAAAGTCTACTATGTATCCTTTATTTTTGTAACTTGAACAACTACATCCAAGATGACAATATGCAATTTATCAACTAGTGATTTCTTAATTTTTTTCTTTTTCTTTTAGAATTTTGTATTGTTGCTACCCTTTTCTTTTGCTTTTTTTCTCTTTAAATAATTTTTTTTAAAAGTATAATTGCTATTGTAAAAAAGAGAGGAAATAGGAAGTTGTATAAAAGATATAACTGCATGAATATTTAAGTATTTAGGATTGATAACCATATTTCTAAGTTCTTGTTGGATTGTTGAACAGATCTGTTTGCAGTCTCACTGCTTGAGTGTCTACTTTATATGCTCTAATTTTGTAACTTGAACAACTATTTCTAAAAGGACAATATGTAATTTATCAACCAGTGATCTCTCACTGTTTATCCTTTTTTTTTTTGAAATTCTGTAATATTTCTATCATTTTCTGTTTTTTTCTCTTTAAATAAAAAATTAAAAATAATAAAGCATGAAACAAAAAGGCAACAAAAACACAAAAAACCTCTTTAGTGCCTTAACAGTAAAAATAATAATAATAATAATAATGTTAGTTTTGAGGGGTAAAATTGGTCTTTCCTTACAAATTACTGTGCTGTCTTCCTAAGCCCCCACTTGTAACCTCTAAGTAGATTTCCATTTTGTGTCTTGGAAAATAAATAAAACCTTTCCTATTTTGTGGGGTATTTTTGAGAGCTATTTTGACATCTCTCTGGGATTAGGTTGGTTTCGTTGATAATTGAAGAGTCTGACTGGTTTCCTGAGTATCTCCCAGTATCTCAGTCTACCTCTCACAAGAACTTCCCTCTGGAAGACATAAATGTATTCAGTGTACTAATAAACGCAACATTAAGCTACACTAGCCGCAGCTCTCTCCTGGAGCTTTTGAAGTGTGTTATCACTTTCAAATTGTACCAGGCCTCAGCCTAATGCATAGGGCCAAGAGTTAGAGTGAGGGCTGCCTGACAAAATACTTCGTAGCTGACTCAAGCATCTAATTTTGTTTTATGCCGTGAAAGCAAATTGTATACAGTGCCACTATATCTATGCAAATACTTGTTTTATAGACAAAATTTTTTCAGAGTGAGATTTGACAGTGTTATAGCAAATGACTTTGTCCTCCAGCAGCTGTTTGAACACAAACGTAAATATGCAAGAAAACTCGCAAATATTCTGTTTCCTCTTATAAATACTTGAAGTAAAAAAATCAGCATTTTATAGTCAGTTAGCATCGTGTTTCTAATAACGCCTTTCATTTGCCTAAGCACACAAAACCCAAGAGATGTAATAATGTTTTGACTAGAGTTTTATTTTTACCTTTTAATCAGCACTCCCTGACCATTAAACTCTGTCCCTTTAATGCAGAGAGCAAGATGTATTGATCTTTTTTTCTTTGCAGAGACAACTGTAGCCACTGAATCAAATAGGTACTCAGCAAATAGTTATAAAATTAATGGATAATCTCAAAATCTGTGAACTGATTTAGTCTTATCAGTCCTACACTTTAAAGAAATTCTGTATGGACCCAATCATCTAAAACGTCTGATTGTCTAAAACAAATAAACAAAATCCCCCAAATCACAAGCCTTTCTTTGTCACATGATAGGACACATGGGTAATGCCTGTTTGGGTCATGCAGTCCATTGATGTTAATAGGCGTGTAGCGCCAGTCTTCACCAAGTAATTTCACTTATCTCTTCATTCCCACCAACAAAACTGTAATGTAGACGAAGTAGGCATTATTGACTCAATTTTATAGATAAAATAATGGAAGATCAATCAAGACAGATGGTTTCCTACATATAAAACCTATGTTCTTATTTCCAAATCCAATTCCTTTAAAATTATATGCAACACATGTTCATTGGAATTTCTCCCACCATGCACGCACTCGGATTATCACAGCACAAACATGAACAAGGCAGGCAAAGGCCCTGGCCTTCACAAAGCCTCAAATCAGGGCTGGAGGATTATATAATATAACTTCCGGGTAAACTTTTTCAGACCAATTTCCATATTAGACCAGAAGTAGGTGACATGAAGGCAGAAAGATTAGAGTCTCAAACATACTTAAAGTGAGTTTGGCCAGAGGTCAAGCCCAGAAGATGAGCTAAGTTAAGGGCAGACATGAGTCCCAAGAAAGGAGTTTCTGCTAAGATTTATGGTAAATTTATGGGCAAGGGTCAAGAGCCTAAAATTAGAGATGAGGAAATTGAAGATAAGATCTTAAATGGAGGGTCCGATTCTGACTCTGCCCCTTCAGAAAGGAGAAATATTTCTTTGCAGAGACAACTGTAGCCACTGCAGCTGGACCCTTAGCATGAGCGACATAGAAGTCCATGAGCAGTGGGGACCGGAAGACACCTCTACAGCCAGAGGGGAGGCCTCACCATTCCTAAAAATCAACATAAGTTTTCCAAACATTTTGTGAAATTTGCTTTCAAAAACGCAATACAAATTAGTTCATCACAATAATTTCCCCCATTTTGGGAGGTGTTTTTCCCTACAGTTTTCTCACAACTCATACATGTGACAACACATCGCTTTTATTTTCAGTGATTAGTGGCAGTAAGGAAATCAGTTATTGTCGACAACTTGGTGTTGCTTCCAGCCTGAAGTCACTTTTAAATTTTCTATTTTTCTTTAGAGTTCCGGAAAAAAAAAAAAAAAACATTGCAAGCATCTCTGGATTTGCAAATGTGCTTTATTTTCACTGGATTAATGAGCATGGAAATACTAGAGAGGACCAGGTAATTATTCCTTCAAACCTGAAGAAAATTATGTTTTATGATTACCAACTGGCACACTGAAACCTATTTGGTTTCCTATCCTGTTTGACATTTTGGTTGACAGAGGGAAGTCCCTCTCTCAGATATTCTATTGAGAGTAAAGAACAACATCCATGGATGTGTCCAGAAATGATAACTTTTGGAGTATCAAACTTACTGTAAGATAGTAAAAAATGAGACAGTCCCTCTTAAAATATGTTACAGAAGGCATCCTTGTAATGGTGAAGTATTCCTAACCAATTTTTCCTCATTCATTTGCTTTCTCAAGAGTGTCACGTTACTCAGTTCCAATGCCTTCTGAGGTCTATAGGCATCCACACATGACACATTCTTAGTTATAGTCCCTAGCATTTTAATTACGTGATCGTTAGAGCTCTTCGTTACTGACATATAATGAGTTCTCAGATCACTGTGGTTTGACAAGCTATTTTTTCTCCACCTGGAAATTTCTTCAACAGTTTTCTTTTAGGCTCATGTGATTTCCAAAGTAGGTTGTGTTTCAGTTTTCTATATGAAACTTCTGATTTGTTTCTGCCCATTGCTCTGGCTTAGAGGTCTCTCCTTGTATCTTTGAATAACATTTTATCTATCTTTGTACTGGTAACTAATTTAATGACACACTGTATCATCTCATATCATATCCTGAGATTATTCTGGAATGCATATATATTTAGTGAATTTGGTCATGTTGAAACAAGCACAGTTTGGTCATCTTGCCTTTATGAGTATGGAAATCTCATGATTATCATCAGAATGGACTGAGGCAAGAAAGTTACTTATCAGAGTAAAATATTTCAAAAGATAATTAACTTGATAGATATTTTAAAATAATAATTATTCTAAAAGCTTAAATTTAGATACTTTTACAAGATTAAATTTAAGTACCATATTCTCTCAGGCTCTGACATTTATTTGAAACTCAAGAAGAGCAATTTATTGAATAACATGCTCTAAATATATATAGAATTATTCACTCACGAAACTGTGAACACTAACTTGTCCCAAGCGTGTTGAAACAAGAGATATAAGCAATAATTTGAAAATACTCTATATTTGTTCAGCAACAGCAAACATGTTCAGTAAAGTGTTACTCTTTAGAGATATGAATTTTGCCTACCCTGTCAGGCTGAAAAAACTTATTATATTTGTCGAATTGATGGAAGGATTTTGAGCCTTCAGATTTTTACACCCTCACAATACTTACTTTCTCTCTGTCTGAATCAAATGATAAGTGTATTTAAAACCATACCTGACTAGTGCAATATATGACCCAAACAAGTCCTCAAACATATTTGAACATAAATTATTCATGTATCAGTAAAACATGTAAAAATTGTTTCCAACTTCAGGAAAATTACACTTCAACAAATAACAAAAGGAGTTTATAATTTATTATATGACTGTGTGATGTGTGTTGTGTGTGTGTTTGTGTATTCACACTGTTTTGGAATTATCTGAGGTATAGCTTCTATAATTTTCTAGTCATCAGGTCTTATTCTTTTTTCTCAAATATGTTTTAAATTCACATTATTCTCCTCCATTATTGGTATATCTTAAATCCCTATTTTTATTAAAAGCAGAGATTACCATAACCTATTAGATCCCTGTGTATTATTGCCAATAAAGGCCAACAGAAATCCACTTACTCTATTTTTTCGCTTCTCTCTGTTCGGGACCTTGAATAATTCTCGTTGGATTCTTAGATTAAATAGTAAGAGATTCATCTGGGTAGTTCAAGTATGCTACAATCTCACTGTGAACCATTTTCCTTCCCTGATTATATTCTAATTTTATTTCCTTATATGCTTAATTATAATTCCTCTCTCTGCTCACATTTCCCGCTCCTACTGCTAAAGCACCAGGCCATTCTCTGCCTTCTCTGGACTGTGCTCCTTTCCCTAATTGAATTATTCTTCCTAAGTCCGCATTTAGCATTTCCTTCAAAACCAAGTCAAAATCATCTTCTTGATTAAAAGAATCACCATTCTTTCTTGCTTTTCATCAATTAATCTGTATCATATAATTTATTGTTTTAAAAATCTATTTGGTTCTTTTTGTGTTGATGTACTTATAACATCAGAACCAATGTGATATGGTTTGAATTTCCAAAATACCTAGTGCATCATTAGGTACACAAGACAGTGCTCAAAACCTCTTATCAGACACAGATTCCTTCACTTATAATGCACAAATCTCTATCTTCTTACTCTCTTACATATAACCTCTCTCTCTCTCTGTTCTGTCTCTGTCTTGTTCTCTCTCTGTCTCTCTCACACACAAGTTTGGGGGGGCATATTAAAACCAGTTGGGTAAAAATACATACACAACTATTATGTGTGGCTGTGGGTTCTAATAGTCACTCATTCATTCTTTTATTTATTCAACAAATATTTTTATGCTGCTTGCTATGCCCAAGAAAAGGTCATCATTAGCCCAGCCCATGTGAAGTTACCCATTGCTACAACTTCGCTGGTATCTAGCTGACAATCTGGCACAAGATTAAAACAAAGTTGTTCAGTAATTAGGTGTGATCTCTATTGTCACAAAGTTTACCTATTTTGCACAGCCATTTAGAATACTTTCTCCTTCGATTTAGGGCTACTGCTAAACAAGTATTAGGGAGATGCTGCCTTTCAGTTTTAAAACTGAAGGGTATTTTTCTATTATCTTAAAATAAAAGCTACCTGAAATTTTCCATTCTGAAAAACGTTTAATTTGAGTCATGGCTGAAGAGAGAAAGTAAGGTCTGAGCAGATGGCTGTCAGAACACCCAGGACTACATACCACGGCTGAGAGCTTGCACACAAAAATATGCAACTTGGTACGCAGTCGACTTTTCCCGTGGAAATGCCAAGGGACATCTGGCTTGAAAACTCTGCAAAAGCAATTTGATGCTGGTCTATATTTGCCCTGTCTTCCTCAGATATGAAATTATATCAGCATCTGCTAGAATCTTGACAGGAAAGACTGTGTGTCCCTGGCATCATTTTAAAGCCCACATTCCGCTACCAACATTAGAAAACAGCTGGATGCAAAAACCTAACTCAGGTGAGTAAGTGAATTGTTTCATCAAGGTAGCTACTTGAGAACTAAAATTCTTATGTTTAAAAGAGTTAGTACACCCCATTTAAAGTTAATTCTTTTTCTTCTAACAACACACACACATGTATATTAATTGCTTATAAACAGCTTTATTCTTAGAGCTGTTCTCTAAATGTGTAGCTGCTGCAGCTGCCTTTCCCTTAAATTCCATTTTAGTACACATTTCTGCAACTGTTTTCCTGCAAAACACTTTTAACATGGTCTGCTTGCAATATATTACAATACATTTGTTCAAATAAAATGTTACACAATTTAATAGAGAAATCAATATTCTACAAATTTAGTTTAGAAAGAATATATTTAATTTTCACAGATACTGTTATATCTGATCAAAATATCTTTTATTTTACTAGACAAAGGTATTGGTGTCATTGCTTTAACATCACTAATTTTCACTTTATGTCATATCACACTAAACATGAAATAACTAACAGGTCTTACAGGAAAAGTCTCTTTGAAAAGAGAATGAAAGGCATTTTATTGACGAGGTAAATTAGTGTCCAAAGTAAAGCACGAATTTTAGTCGATGCCTGAGTTTGACATGAAGAAACACACAAATAGCTTAGGAGAACACTGCAGTGTGCGTGTGCGCAGGTATTTGCTGCCTGCGCATTTCAAGGTTTGGAAACGATTCTGAGATGAAGAAAAGCAACTACTCTGTTCCTCTAGAAAGAAATCACTGCAAGGTTTCTTGCGGCTCCGTAATATTTTTGGAACGTCTCACATGTGATTCTGTAAGTGAGCAAAGCGCCCACAAGTAGCGTGGACCACACAGCGCATTTCACACCTGCTCAGCGGCTAGGAAATTTCCCACTTCCCATTTAAAATGCATGGATTTGCACATCGTGCTGAAAAGAACCAGAAATAGTTTCCTTGATTTAAATTTTTTCAATTTAATTTTAATTCTGACATGATTGGTCTCTGTTTCTCCATGGACTCTTCTACTTCGGTACGATTTCTCCTTGACCCACTAACAAAGCTACTGATTTAAAGGGTGCTTGCATCTGTCCTAAACCAAAACGTGGTGTCTCCACTCTTATGGAAGAACAATGACCAATTTTAGATCACTATCTTTTCAAATTATTATATTATATAATTTATAATGTAATAATTTATGCCTTGAGCTTTTGATTTTTAAAAGTAGTTGCATGTGTCCAAACACATATTCTTCCTTTTTTTAAATGTAAAGTCAATGGATATGAATAGTTGCACTTTGCTCAGAAAACTACTCATTACAGATAAGAAGTGACCCCAAAGTGAGGGGGAAAATACAATTTTTTTGTAATTAGACATGAAGGATCTACTGTGTATATAAATTTCTGAGGCACACACGCATGTAACTTTTCTCTGGCTTACTGCCTCTTTCCTTAGCAATTCAAACCAAATTAGACTCAACAAACTCACTCCCAGGTGGACATGTGTTATGTGTAATCAGGAATTTTTGCTGTTGGAAAATTCCTTTCTATACATTATGACCTCTAAATTCATGAGGTTTAGATTAACTTTTAATTTTTCTGAACAGAAAAATAATAATTCTTAAAAACTTTAAATTTATACTGCTTTCAACCACATTTCTATCCATAATGTTAGCCAAGAGGCTGAGAAGCAATTTAACCACACTTCTGCCTAATCAAAAGATGGGAAGATGTCTGGCTACACTATTACTATCACAGCACCATATGGATCCATTTAGACACATCTTCAGCCACACAGTAAATGAGCTGAATATTGGATGTGATTTCTTGAGTCTTCTGGAATTCAAGAAATAATTTGTTTGTGCTTTCTACCTTTTTCTTTATCATTTAATTTCATGTGTCTACAAAATGGTATTTCAGTAGATCTGATATTGAAGTTATTCTTAAGTTTTATATAAAATTTGGGAACTATCCTGCTTTGTCATAAAGATCTCCTGCCAAAAATGTAAGGAGGAGACAGGGAACTTCTTTGAGTGCTGCTGAGGTAACCACTAAAATACCCTTCACTTCAATGAGCTTCTCTCATCCTTGGCAAGTACTCATTTGCTCATTAGCATCTAGTTTGGAGTAGTCAACCTGCACTTTTCACCTATCTGTTCATGTATTTTTCACATACACATATACATATATATAAAACAATTATATGTTTATATATGTGTGTGTGTATGTATATATATATATATATATATATATATATATATAAAATTTAAGCATTTATAACTAGTACTATGGAGTCAATAACAAAATCAGGCAATATTGATACAGACTCAGTACTTAGCTGTAAAAGCGTAACACTAGTGAATAAGTGACATTAAATGTGTGATAGGTATTTAGAAGTAACATGATAAATATAAAATGGGAGAATGATGAAGCAGGGGACAAATGGTGGAAGGAAGGAAGGAATATAGAGAACAGATGTGTACCACGCCGCCAACATAGGTGAGACAGAGCCACAGCGAAGCGTGCTGACACCAGCTACCAAGGGGGAATGGCTTAGGGTACGGTAAGAAGGTGAACCATACACTGGTAATTGATTAAATGTGAAGGTAAGGGGGGCAAAGGATGTGAGGAGGGTCCACTGTTCCTGTGCTGATTTTCAGGTATGAGCAGCAGATCAGTGTAGAATTTTAGACCTAGAAGTTTCCAACACATACTTGAAATAGCACCGTGGAAGTATTGAGAGTTATACAGAGAGACTCTGTAGAGCAAAGAGAGAGGAGCTGTATGGAGTTCGGAAAACATTCATCTGTAAGAATTCGAATCACACTCCCGTCTGCTGAGGGCCGAGGGGATGTGATCTAGCAGGTGCACAGATGGCAACCAGCAGCACGGAGCATAAATTTTTGTTTGTTTTCCCTGTAAAAGGTAGAATTAAACAAATGAAATGCTAGTACAGTGCCATATAACTGAGAAAAAAGGCGATAGAGGAAGACGGTTAACCACGGAGCTGAGGGAAGAAAGCTGATGCACATGGGCAGGTAGACACAGAGTGTTCTCCAATGTCCAACCTGGGCACACAGTGATTTCAAAGTTCCCGTGACTTTCATATAAAATAATATGTTCATAAGCCATTCCATGTATTTTGTTGAATGAATATACCACCTTCTGAAAAGAAGGCCTTTTTGAATAGAATGTTGAGTAGATGGTTTCCAGTCACAGAAACTCTTTTATTACTGGAAGGAAAAATTTAGATCTGTGACTTACTTTAGGAAACATTTTTGAAATATGAGGATTTTATTTCATATATCTATTAATTTTGTTCACATTTATTAAAATCTGGAGAAATGATGATGTTGCATGTCACGGTACTAGTATTTCTAAACTTTTTGGCCAAATGTGATTCTGCCGGAGTCCAGCTGCGGCAGGGCTAGGGTTTCCCAAAGGTGGACAGGGAGTCGGCGAGTGAGAGACAGAAAACACTGCACCCCAGTTTGTGAGTGAATCTGAATCTGCTTTATTTTTTAGAAGCTGGAATATATATATGCTAACCTTGGCAGCAACCCCCAGCCCCAAGCAGGAAGCGCCCCAGGCTTAGGGCCAGGCAGGGATAATCCTAAACAATAGGTTTTAACCTCAACCCCAAGCAGGAAGCACCCCAGGCTTAGCAGGTGTTAATTAACTCTTTTCACCTTTGTAACATCTCAATCTTGTTACTTAGTTAGCTTGGGAAATGTAAGCCACGCATCTGGATGCCTGCAGGAGGAAGAGATGTGTGAGGCTATTATGCCACTCCCTACATTGTTTCCTTTATCACTTATGGGAGTATGGCAGTTCCTGTGAGAACAGTGCCTGTCTTAGGTCAAGGACTCTTCATATGAACCCAACCAGGCCTTACCCGTCATGGGCCTGCAGGACAGCAATAGGTCCTGTGCCTGTCTTAGGCGGCCGGTGGTGTAACATATGTGTCCTAGTTGCCCGTCTTTGGCTGCCTGTCCAGTGTCTCAGCGCAGTTGTCTCATAGGAACCCCGCAAATCCTCCTCCATGAGCTCTCCCATTTAAAGCCTCTGTA
>PVLA01005887.1:0-135657 GCA_004027455.1 Hydrochoerus hydrochaeris
TGTGGGGAGGGTTGAGAAGTTGGATACTGGGGAGAGAGACTAAAGGAAGGATTAGAGGCCACTGTGGGGGAGGGAGGAGGAGAAGACGGAGCAGGGGTATAGGAACCTCTGGCTGAGAAAGCTCCAGGATATGGTCTGGGAGATACAGGGGAGAGTTTCTGGTGGAGCAGAGCAAGCCAGAGGTATTTGGGCCATTATATAAGACACAGTGAGAGAAAGGCACATCCTTGGAGCAAAGGCCTAACAATGATAGGTTTTTGTCAACTTGCCGCCATTGTGAGGAATGCATAAAGATCAGCTTTGTTTTGTTTTGTTTTGTTTTGTTTTGTTAGCTGCCTTGAGGCCAAGAGCACCAAGGTTATGAACCAGGCACTCCAGAGGTATGGTTCTTTTTGGGGGAAGGGGACAGGAAATGGCCCCCAGGACCAAATTATAAGTGAGCTGAGAGAACAGCTTCTCCTTGGGACATAAGAGCTTTAGCTCTCCCCCAAGGAACATGGAAGCCATCTTGGGTCATATCTGTCAAAAAAAAAGTCATCACCTGTTTTGATTGTGTGACACGGAATGTCCCAACACCCATTCTCCTGGCCAACACTGGAAGAGTTTGGGGCAGGGTCCCAGGGAACAAAATTAACAGTTTTGCCTTAGGTTTTATGGCCTAGGGATCGTGAAAACTGCCATCTCTGTCCAGGGGATGGCAAGGATAGGTTTTCTGATCGCAAGCTTGCAGATTTTAGGAATGGAAACAGAAAACCCTTTTAGCTCACCTTTGATGAGTGAGGAAGGTCACTGCTGCATGTGGATTAGCGGCGGCAAGTTAACATTCCCACAGCAGAAAACAGTGGTTCACAGGCAGGGTCAGCTCCAGCTTGGGAGCTAACATACTCTGCCATCTGAGTCCCACAGCACCATTCTGTTAGGTTTTTGGCCCAGTAAGAGAAAATATAAAATAAAAAGTAGCCTTTATTCCGAGGACGTGGAGAAAACTCCATGACTATAGACAGCCTGGCATTTCTATGACCAGACCATGGGGCATGGGATATATATATAAACTCTGACCGGGGGGTAGTGCTTAGGGTGGGCATAGATGCCACACAAGGAGCTGATTGGGACCTTTCTCGCACCACTGGAAAAGGAAAAAGGAAATTGTCATAGGGGAAGGAAGGAGTGGCTTCAATGTAAACATCTTTGATCCACCTCCATTGCTGTAATGCCGTGTAACTTATTCTAGGGTAAAATCCTTTTAATCAGAAACTGAAGCAACAGCCTCCAAAAATAATTCAGTTGCCACCTTGATTGAATTATGCAAATGGATCCTTCTACATATCCTTATCCCTGCATTTTGCAGAGATGCTTTTCTCCCCACCTGGCTAGCCAGCTCACACAATTCCTGCCATCCTCACTGTCACTCATCCTCCTTCTTCACAAGATAATAAATTCTGGCAGAGGCCTTGGATCAGGGCCTTTGCCCACATATCCCTGTGGGGATTGGGTTTAGGACCCCTTGACTGCCCTTAACTTTGAAAATGTCTTGGTGTCTTTACTCTTGCTGTGGGTTGCATTGGAGGTGGTAGATTAGAATTAACTTGCTGGGATTCCAATGATGTCTCAATGGGATTATAAATATAACTTTTTGGATTGTGAGGAAGATTAGAAAAGAGATTACAATACTTTGATTACAGTACACAGTATCTGGGATTACAATAATGGTAATGCCCTTACTGTGCTCATCCAGTAAGGGACCCCTCTCCTTGATCCCAGAGTGTTTCTATTGTTTGAAGACTAGCCTGTCTGTCAATATATGGCTCAATATATGTAATCAATCATGTGACATTTGTCACTTGCTTTGTGCCTCCCACTTCTAAATTCTATATAGACTAAACTCCTCCCTAATGCAGGGCTGTGGCTTTTAAGGAATTTATCCCTGCAACAGATCACTGGTGTGAAGATCCAACAGTCTGCTGGTGTAAAAATTAAATGATGCCTTTTTTGGCTCCTAGGTGCATAGTCTTCCTTTTGGTTTGGTTTGGTTTGGTTTGGTTTGGTTTGGTTTGGCTTGAGAATTTTCCCACAACAATAGGAGAATAAGTCACTTAGCAAGGTTACGTGGAAAGAACAAAGGCACTTTGGAGAAAGAATGGGTCCAGATGGGTGACTGATGCCTAGCTGGACTTACTGGACCAGGTGGTGCTAATTACAGTGTTGTCTAAAGTTATGGGTTTATCCCTTAGGGTGGCACATGGCCTGGCCACCGCATCTTTATCTTGAGGCATGGCCTTCTTCAGATCCTCCTCCAGCCACATTTCTGCTGTCTTTGTTTTTATGCTGACTTCCTTGAGAGCCCAGTTCCTGTCTTACTGTATATTAATTTCTAACTAAGCTGCCTATAATATTACTACTTGTTACTTCTATTACCTGTAATTGTAGAAAGTAGTTTATTCAGTTAGCTTATGAGTAAGGAAGCTAACTAGTGGAAGGGCCTGAGACAGAGTGGGGTGACCAGCCCTACTGATAAAAATGACTACCTGGGTGTGGTGGCACACTCCTGTAATTCCAGCATTTGGGAGGCTGAGGCAGGAGGATTGTTGCAAGTTAAAGACCAGCTGGGGCTACAAAGTGATCTCAAGACCATAGAACTGCATAGCAAGAGCCTTTCTCAAAAAGACAAAAATTAAAAATTAACACTGGACAGTGAACTGGGACTTTGTACAAAGAATGAATTTAGGCAGCATGGAATGCAGTCCACCCCCTACTAAAGGGAGGTGCAGATACTTTCTAAATTCCTAAATTTCAAGGAAATTGTAGTGCAAATTAACCAGTTCTTTCTGAGAAGTTCCCTGTAAATGTTACTGTAATGGTGCAATGATGATTTAGAAATGAAAGCCAATCAATCAAGAGTGAAGGAGTTTTATTGCCAAGCCTGGCGACACAGTCTCTGTTGATGGATCTCGAGACTGCGCGCCTAACAACTAAGGGTGGTTACCTTTATAGTAGGTATGGGGAGAACAAGACTAGCAATGATTGATGAATTTTGGGTGGTAAGAACACGGGGAGAAAGTTGGTTGGTCATTGAGGGTGGCAAACAAAGCGTCAGTTCGGGGAAAAGGAAACTTATGAAACAGAAACTTAAGTAGGAAACAGAAACTTAATTTTAAAATGGCGCATACAGAACAAGATGGTGGCGCATTTGGTTAGTCAATGGTCTGAGCATTACAGTTACCTATCAAAGAACTGGGTTAAAAGCCTGAATCCCAATTGGTCATTTTAAATCCACCAGCCACTTGAGACATGTGACCACTAAACAACTGAGCAGTTTCTGTGCTCTGTTCATGTGCAATTACCTCTGGATCAGGGGGCTATGCTGTCACTCAACTTGGGAACCTTCCTGGACATTCAGTGGGCTCACTAACCTCTCTCTCTCTCTCTTTCTCTCTCTCTCTCTCTTTCTCTATCTCTCTATCTCTCTCTGTCTCTTTCTGCCCTTCCCCCTCACTATCAGCTTTAAAGTACTTTGACCAAACCAAAACAAATGCATGAGGCCCAGGTCCCATTGATTTGATGTTTAATCAGTGTTTTGTATTTTTTAGTTTCGCACAGAAAATAAGGACAATTTTTTTTAATTTCAATAGTATATAAATGGACATTTTTCAAGCACAATTCTTTTTTTTTTTTTTTTTTGTACCAGGGATCAAACTCGCAACCTTGCAAATTGCAAAGCAGGTGCATATGCCACTGAGCTAAATCCCCGGCCCTACAATTCTTATTTTTAAGAGAAATGTGCCACAAAAAAATCATTTTCATGAGAAATGAGCTATTATCCTCCCCCCATTTATCAAAGTATATTTTAAATGCAAATACAAATTGCATTTAAGATTTACATCTTATTTTGCCTGTGAAATGATGCCAAATCAAGCTAATTAGCATATCCACCATCTCACATAGTTACATTTTGTTTTGTATGCATATGTGATGAAAACAGTTAAAATCTCTCATTTGTACAATGTAGCATTATTAATTATAGTTACCATGCCATATATTAGATCTCCAGAATTTATGAATTTATTTATCTTTCCTTCATAACTGATATGTTGTACCCTCTGATACTCATCTTCCTAATCCATTTCTACTCCAGCTTCTAGCAACCCTATTACTTTACCTTCTGCATCTATGAATTCAACTTTTTTAGGTTGTACAGATAGGTGACAACACGGTACCATACTTGTCTTTCTGGCCTTGCTTCATCTTGCTAAGCATAACATCCTCCAGGTTTATCCTTCTTTTCATAGCTCAATAATATTCTTTTGTTTGCATAACTCATTTTTTTCTCCACCCATCCACTGCTAAGGCTGATTCCATTTCTTTGAGTGAATAATGCTGCAATGAAGATCCTTTTTACACCTGATTTTGTTTCTTTTTCATAAATACTGTCCTGTTCACTTTCTTGTTGCTAGGACAAAATACCCAATGCCCAAAGTTAAAGTGGATAAGATTTAACTGGCTCACAGTTTGGAGAGGACTCAGTTTATCATTGGCTGGCTCCAAGGCAGGATGCATGGTGGAGGATATGGAAGAGGAGAAACAGTGAATGGTATGGCAGTCAAGAGGCAGGAAGAAGCAAGGCTGCCTTGCTTCTTTCCCTGTAAATTCTATCCAGGCTACTGGCCTATTGGTTAGTGCTACACACACCCAGGGTGAGGCTTCCCTCTTCAGTAATCTCATAATCCACAACCATGCTAAATAAATCAGTAGACTAATTCAGTGATCACACCCATAACCCAGTAACACACACCCATAATCCAATCACCTCCCCAAAGCCCTTCTTAGGAGAGCATGTAGATAAATGCCATAACATATAGAAATGGTGGATTATATGGCAGTGCTATTTTTAGTTTTTGAGGAACCATCATACTGTTTTTTGTAACAACTTTATTAATATACATTCCCACCAAAAATATACCAAGGATTCCCTTTTCTCCAACACTTGTCTTTCATATTTAAAATAATAACTATTCTAACAGGTGAAAGGTAGTTTCTCATTGTGGATTTTATTTGTATAACCAGGTTGGCTGGGGAAGTAACTCAGTGTTGTGCTTGCCTAGCATGTGCGACACCATGGATTCAACCCCCAGAATAGGCAAATATATATATATATATATATATATATATATATATATATAACCACAGGATTAATGATATTAACTCTCTTTTTCTATATCTTTTGCCATTTGTAGGTTTTCTTTTGAGAATGTCTATGTCTCCTTTTTTTTTGGCACCAGGGATCAAACTCACAACCTAGTGCTTAGCGGGCAGGTGCTTGTGCCGCTGAGCTAAATCCCTAGCCCAAAAGGTTTTTGGGGGGTGGGTAGAACTGAGGATTGAACCTAGGGCCTCATGCATATGAGGTGAGCATTCTATCACTGAGCTGCACCCTCAGTCCTTATGTCTCCATTTCTTTAATTGTTTGAATTGTTTGAATTTTCTTGCTATTGAGGTTTTTTTGTCTTTTTTTTTTTTTTTGAGACAGAGACTCACTATACAGTTCAAGCTGGTCTTCAGATCACTTTGTAGCCCATGTTGGTCTCAAACTTGCAATGATTCTCCTGCCTCAACCTTCCAAGTGCTGGGATTACAAAAGTGTGCCACCACACCCAACTATTGAGTTTTTTTATTCCTTAAATACCTTAGATATTAGCCCTTTATAGTTATATGACTTGCAAACATTCTCTCCCATTCTGTATTCTGATGATTGTTTCCTTTGTTGTGCAGAAGTTTTTTTAGTTTGATGCAATCCTGTTTGTCAGTTTTTGCTTTTGTTGCCTATGCCTTTGTGGTCACATCAGAAAAAAAAAAAATCATTGCCCTGACAAATGTCAAGAAAGTTTTCCCTTATGTTTTCTTCTAGCAGTTTTACAGTTTAAGATCTTAGTTTTAAATTTTTAGTCCATTTTGAGTTGATTTTGGTATGTTATGAGTTGACAGTTCAATTTAATTCTTCTACATTTTGACATACATTTATTTCAGCGTCATTACTGAAGAGGCAATCTCTCCTCATTATGCATTCTTAGCATCATACTCAAAGTCAATCTGCCACAGATATGTGAATTAATCTCTAGATTCTATATTCTGTCCATTTGTCTATATGCCTGCTTCATGCCAGTACCATGCTGGTTTGATTACTATAGCTCTGAAGTATATTTTGATATCTATAATGTGATGCCTCCAGGTTTATTCTTTTTTGCTCAAGACTGCTTTAACTATTTTGAGTTTTCTACAGTGACACCCAAATTTTAGAATTTTTTTTCTATTTCAATAAAAATGTTATTGGAATTTTGATTAGAAATATAATCATCTGTAGATAATTTTGCACAGTGTGGACATTTTAATAATTCTTCCAATCCATGGACACAGGATGTTATTCCATGTATTTGTGTCTTCTTTAATTTCTTTCATCAGTGTTTTATCATTTTTAGTTTACAAGTCTTTCACCCTCTTGATTAGTTTACTTCTAAGAATTTTATTTTTTATTTTTTGATTCTTTCATAAATGGGGATTTCTCAATTTCTTTTTTGGATAAGTTTATATCTTAGTCACTTTTTTATCCCTTGGAAAAAACACTTGACACCCACAACTTAAAGCAGAAGAAATTTATTTTGACTTACATCTTCAGTCCATGGCTGGCTGGTTCCAAAGCAGAAACAGCATGGTGGAAGGATCTGGGTAAAGGACAGTCACATCACAGAAGACAGAGAAGGGTGAGTCAGTGAAGAAGATAATATCTTTCAGATCATGTCCTCAGTGTTCTCCCTCTTCTGACCAGAACTTACCTCTTAACAGCACACTCAGGTATAGCAGGGTGGCTGCTCTGGTATACATACTGCAGCTGGCTCTTTGTCATCATTGGAAGTTCTAAAAGCTTCTCCATCACTGAACTATAGTGTCCAGTGACCCAAACACCTTTCCTTGTAATCACATGAAGCTCACGGGGACATTTTTGATTCAAACTATAAAAAGCTGCTTACAGAAAAGCACCTTATTTTTATATGTTGATTTGGTGTCTTACAATTTTTTCAAATGCAGAAAATGTTGAATAAAAGACACTTCAAATATGAGTCATAGAAATGGTGAGAGGCAGAGAATGGACATTATATATCAAAGAAACATAAATAAAATAAAATAAAATTAAAAAGCAGATTCATTCTGAGAATTGCAAGAAGCCTTTTTATTCCTCTAAACAAAGAATCAATGTATTACTTTGGATTATGCATGAAAATGGTAAGAAAATGTTTCTAAACCAAGAGTACTATATTGTGTATTACAAGTAGGAGGGAGAAAATATGGATTTTTTAAAAATTTTTTTATTTAAAGAGAAAAAAAAGCAAAACAGAAAAAAGGGAAGAAACAATACAAAATTTCAAAGACAATGAAAAAAAAGTAAGAAATCATTAGTTGATAAATTACATATTGTCTTCTATATATAGTTCAAGTTACAAAATTAAAGCTTACAAGGTGGACATTCAAACAGTGAGGCTGCAAACAGTTCTGTTCAACAATCCAACAAAAACTTAGCAACATGGTTTTCAATCTTACACACTTAAACATACATGCAGTTATATCCTTTAGAGAGCTTTCTTTTCCTTCTTTTGCTTTTCAAGTCCATTATCTGTTTAGTTATATCATGTTTCAGCTTACTCAGTACCTTTCTGATCTGTTTTGCTGTTATTTACTTTTATTATTTATTTATTTATTTAAATTTTTTTATTATTTTGAAGGTAGCAAAATACAACAGAACAAAGCCAACTGAGAGAGTGCAGTGAAATTGGTACAGAAACCCTCAACAGGTTACTGACATAACAGTAATAGGTACAATTGTATATCCCTTTATCTTCACAACAGTTGTTCTTTCAATCAGGTATAGCCAAATCAAAGGAAATACAGGACATTTTAGAACTTATCAGAACAGAACATTGAATAGAGCAGTACCATTAATCAGAACAAAGCAAAACAGTGATAACAATATTTGCCTTCAAAGAGATGGCAGAAGGAAATGCCCCTATTTAATACATTGCATATGGTCAACCTCTCAAGAGATGTCTAGATCTCTGTCTGTCACTTGCTAACAGGTAGTGGGCAGGGGAAGTTTGATTCTCAGCCCACTGAGTGATTCTTTTCCTGCCTCATACCAAGGGTGCTTATGGAGAGGGTGGGAAAATTGCCTTTCTGTGCTGCGCCTTGAGTCCCTCCATGGTCGGTGCTCTGGGGCTGCTGGTTCTCCTCAGAAAATATAGATCTTTATGATGGCTAGCTTAGGCTGTCAACTTGACTGGATTGAGGGATGTCAAGAAAACCAGGTAAGCCCACTTTTATATATGTCTGTAAAGGTGTTTTCAGGAAAGATTCATGTGTAAGATCTATGACCATATCACCCTGAATGCACCCAATCTTGTCTTACTGGTGTGTGGATCATCAAACTGATTGTGTAAGATATGCCCTGAACATGGCCAGAGCCATTCAAGAGGCTAGGAACCTGGATGACATGGAAACTGCTCAACCCTTCTTAAACAAGTGCATCTCCTACATTTTCCCATTGCTGCCGTCATCCATGGATACCACATTCCAGATTCATCCTTTGAACATGGACTTGTACCAGCAGCTCATCAGGGGTGCTTCCAAGCCTTCTACCTTGAAATGGGAGTGAACTGTTTCTGTCTTCTTCTGAGGCTTACACCCTCTTGGACTAATCAGCTACAGAGGTTTCCCTAGCCCTCCTGCCTGAAGACAGCCATTGTGACACCACCCAGCCTCTGGTTGTGTGAGCCACTCTAAATCCCCTCTCATATACATGTCTCATATATTTGGTCCATCTGGAAAACCTTGACTAATATAACCCTTAAGAAATTTAAGATGTAATAAAAACAAGGTGGTACTGGGGGGAAAAATGGAAGAAAAGAAAAGAAACAGACCTGAAGATCAATGGAACAGATTAGAAGATGCAGAAATAATTGCAGACATACTGTCACCTTATCTTTGACAAAGGTGCCAAACACATTCACTGGAAGGAAGATAGCCTCTTTAATAAATAGTGCTGAAAAAACTGACTTTAGGGGCTGAGGATTTAGCTCAACGGCATAAGTGTCTGCCTTGCAAGCACACAGTCATGAGTTCAATCCCCGGTACCGATAAAAGAAAAAAAAATGACTTTACATATGCCAAAGATTAAAATTGGACCCATATTTTCAGTATGCACTAAACTAAATTTGAAACAGATCAAAGATCTAAATATTAACACACAGACAGTAAATCTGCTGTATAGCAGACTGATCAGACCTACAACCTCCCAAACCAGTGGATGGCGAAGGCTTAAATAAAAGAGACAGGTGGGGAGATTTTAGGGCTCCAGAAAGATCAAAACCTCCTATTGGGATTTAAGATTGTCAGGGAGCTGAGACAAAGAACTTCTCCAGGTTGCCCAATTTATTTGGTTTCCAAACAAAGAAAGGAGTTAGAGTAGAAAACATGGGAAACACAGCTGCACTTTGGAAGTCAGTTCAAAGACTTCCCAAGTAGTAAATTATACCAGGCAGGAGAACTATCTTTTCTTCAGACTGACATTTATTGCAGGAGTGTGGAGCCTGCAGCCACAGTCTCTATCTAGTTAATTAAGGTTGGAGCCAGGAGTCCTCAACTGTGGCCTTGTCTTGTCCTTTGAGGTATCATGGCATCACAGGTAACTACAGGACTCAACCAGGACCAGTGATTCATAGAGGTTCACTTACTATGAATCTGCTGCCCATCTCCAGACAAGGGGGATAGGCCTGGGACAGACTCACAGGTAAACATAGAAAGTCAATGATTAATTTTATTGTTTTGTTTTGTTTTTGAGACAGGGTCTTGCTAAGCAGTTCAGGCTGGCCTTGAGCTCACTTTGTAGCCCAGGCTGGTCTCAAACTCTCAATGATCCTCCTGCCTCAGCCTCCCGAGTGCTGGGATTACAGGTGTGAGCCACCACAGCCGGCTTCAATGATTAATTTTAAACTCTGCTCAGAGCTGCTTCATAGTCGTCTCCATCACTGCTGGAAGATAGAATCAGTAAAACTCTTAAAGATGTTAGTATAGGCAAAGACTTTATGCATAAAACCCTGATCACACAGAAACTATCACAAAGAATCAACAACTGGGGCTGGGGATGTAGCTCAGCGGCATAAGCACCTGCCTGGCAAGTGCAAGGTTGTGAGTTCAATCTCGGGTACCAAAAAAAAAAAAAAGAATCAAGAATTGAGAGCTCATCTTATTAAAAAGCTTTTGCACAGCAAGAGAAACCACCAACAGAGTGAAAAGACAACCTATAATGTGGGGAAAGTGTTTGCCAGCTGTTCCTTAGACAAAGGGAACATATAAAAAACTAAAAAAAAAAAAAACTGAAAACATATTAAAAAGCTAAAAAAAAAAAAAATCAGACCTCCCAAATTTAAAGACTCAATCCAAAAATGGGCATCTGAGATGAATACACACTTCTCAGATGAAACAATACAAACAGCAAATAAATATATGAAAAAATGTTCAACATCATTGGCCATTTGAGAGATGCAAATTAAAACAACACTGAGATTCCATTGCACCCCTGAAAGAATGGCTATTTTCAAGAAATCAGCCAATAACAAATGCTCAATGGGCTATGGAGAAAGAGGAACCCTTCTCCACTGTTCGTGGGAGTATGGACTGGTACAACCACTGTGGAAATCAGTTTGGAGATTCCTCAGAAAACTAGGATTAGAAGGCCCATTTAACTCAGTTATTCTCCTTCCAGGTATCTTCCCAGAAGAATCAAGAAATTTAAGATATATAGGAACCTGATATGATCAAAGGAATAATGAAAACTTCCCTCGCTGGGGCCACAGCTGATACCACATCCGTGCCTTGTTCATGGAGGTTACAGAACCACCGTAAGATCTTTATTCTGTAAGTTGGGGGGCCATTAGAAGTTTTAAGAATGGGAAAAAGTGACTAGATCTTTATTTTCTAGAGAAAATACAATAATAATAGGATAATAGGAGAGAAAGGCATAATAAGAAAGAAAGGCTGGGAATTACATAATGGTATTAAAAGGTTTTTGCAACGTATCAAATGGGAAGTGATGAAAGTCTGCAGTAGGGGCCATGATAGGAATGATAAGGGACAAAAAGATGAATTTGATGTCAAGTTTTTAGAAACTGGTTGTAAATTTAAGGATGTGTTGTGGTTTAAACCTAACATGTTTTTCAAAGATTCATGTATTGAGGGCTCGAACCTTTGTGCAACAATGTTCAGCCGTGAGGTGTCCAGAGGTGACTGGATCACGAGGATACTAACCTCACCGGTGGGCTAATCCATGGATGAGTTCATAGCTGAGTGGGTTAGGAGGAGTCGAGGTCTAGTTGGAAGAAGCAGGTCACGGAGGGCCAGGCTTTCACAGGGTGTGCCTTCTCTGCAGCCCCCTACCTTTATTCTCTGTTTCCCAGCCACAGTGAGGTGAGCAGCTCCACCACACCATGCCCTTCCCCATGATGTTCCACCTCACTTCTTCCCCAGAAACAATGGAGCCAGATAACCACCAACTGAAGTAAAACTCATCATTTAAGTTGTTATTCTCAGGTATTTCATCACAGCAACAAAAAACTTACTTTTATTTATTTATTTGGGAGGGGCATACCAGGGATCGAACTCACAACCTCGTGCTTGCAAGGCAAGTGCTTATGCTAGTGAGCTAAATCCCCGGCCCCAACAAAAAACTTCCTGATAGAGGGTATGAGAGGATTTTAAAATTCTGGTCCAGTTTATGTCATCTCTCCTTTCTGCAAGAAGATTGTGTAGGATGAAAGCTGACCCATCGGTGTCATGTTGAATCTCAAACATTGGCAGTTTGGAATACCAGATCTACCACAGACTAATTGTTTGATTTTTAAAAAACTACTCAGGGGGCTAGGGATTTAGCTCAGTGGCTTAAGCGCCTGCCTGGCAATTGCAAGGTCATGAGTTCAATCCCTGGTTCCAAAAAAAGAAAAAGAAAAAGGATTCAACCTCCGTAAAGTTAAAATAACAAAATAAAGAGCTCAGCATAATACATACAACACAACAAGAAGTTATAGAGTTAGATATTATTATTATTATCATTATAGCATTATCACTATGCCTAAGACTATTTGAAATAAATGCTGAGGAAAAAGATGAGAATTTGAGATATAAATATATTATTAACATAAAGGTGGTATCTGAGTGTAGTAAGAAAGCAGATGGCCAAAAGATGAGAGCAATTCAAGGAGACAGCTGAGGACTCAGCTTTTGTTTAAGGCATGAGTAGAACAATAGTCATTAATGAAGATTCTCTAAGAGACACAATAAGCCATTATTCACTCCACATCCCCACCACCCCACTCATGATTACTGTATGACTCATCAGACCTGCCCAGGCACAGGGATGTACCATCTTTAGATTCAGATCTTCTCTGCTTTCAAAGCCTAAGCCAAATTATTATTTACTTTACTTTTAAAATGTTCAAGGCTCAAGGTTATTCTTCTTGAATTGTAGTATCTCAAGACATTTTTCAGTCATCTCATCTAATCTATTTTGTTTGAATAAATAAAATCAAGCCCCAAGTTACACAAATTTCAGCTAATGATAAAATCGAGACTTAAATTCTCAAACTCTGTGTTCTACATGGGGAATATTCAATCCAGTTTGGAAATATGGAATACATTAATGGACTTTATTTCCATCTTGATTTAGATTTAGTGTGAGACTGTTTCCTTTCAAGGATTATTACTCAACATTTTTCAACTTCATCAGAATTTAGGGCTGAACAAGTCTTTATTGTTTGAGGCTGTTTTATTATTGAATGTTTAATGCATTCCCCCTGGTTACTAGATGCTGATAGAACTATCCCCAATTCAGTCATGACAATCAGGGCATCAACAGACATTAGTTTTTCTTTCTTTCTTTCTTTCTTTCTTTCTTTCTTTCTTTCTTTCTTTCTTTCTTTCTTTCTTTCTTTTTCTGGTACCAAGGATTGAACTCATGACCTTGAGTTTACCAGGTAAGCACTTGAGCCACTGAGCTAAATCCCTAGCCCCCACATTAGGTTTTCTTTTTTTTTTTTTGGTACTGGGGAATCAAACTCACGACCTTACCATGTTAGGTTTTCTTAAGAGAAAAATGCCCAAGGTTGAAAACCATTATGATAACTGATTATGTAGTAATTTTTTTCATTCAATGATAAACTTTCTCAAAGTTCCATTTTTAAAAATATGTGTTCTGAACCAGACATGGTGATGCGTGCCTATAATCCCAGCACTCGGGAGGCTGAGGTAGGATGGCTGTGAGTTCGAGACCAGCCTGGGCTACAAAGTGAGTTCAAGGTATCCTGAACTGCATAGTGAGATCCTGTCTCAAAAAGACCCAAAAAATAGAATATGTACTTTGATTTTAAAAATGAAAATTTCTACTTGGTTAGTGATCTTGGCATAAATTAATCATCCACTTATGAATGGAAGTCAGCAATCATCTGAAATCTCCTTAGCCATTGGGGGGGGGGTTACTGGGGATCGAACTCATGACCTTGTGCTTGCCAGGCAGGTGCTTAAGCCACTGAGCTAAATCCCCAGACCCCCCTTAGCCATTTTGTTGAACACCCATTTCAATGACCCCAATAAGGTTCAGTAAAATAGTCCACATTTTTTGAAATCACATGATTAAAAGTGAAATCCCTTTTTGGGAAAAAAAGATAATACAATAAAATTTATTATTCAGCCCTCTATCAAATGTATATTTAAATATCATAAACTTAGGTGTTCTAATTCCTCTATACTTGTATTTCCCCAAGAGATAGTAAGAGGTGTTCTGTAGGAAAACAATGCCATAGTCAAGAAAGTTTAGCAAATGATGGGTTAAAGTTAAATACTTCTCTTTCCCACATAATTTATCAGAGACTTTACTACATTTATAAGTAATATAAGTCTCCAAGGAGCACATGCAAGATGATTTGTTTTTCCATCTTCTTTAGATAAACAATGTTTTCCAGAGATTCTTAAGGAATTAATGTTTCTCAGAATACTTTTGGGAAACACTATGCTTCCACTTGCTGCTTTACTGGGCTCTGATCACACAGGCTGAGCTCTGGAGCTACCATAGCCACACAGTGCAGAAGCAGAGGATGTCTGGGGGCCAACTACCGGCCCTCAGATCAGCTGCATTTACAGCCATTGGACAGGATCAATTGCTTTCTCTCATACAACCACTAATTTAATTCCCACCAGGAACCCCTGAAAGTGTCCATCATTTTGTTTGTTTTTGATGGCAAAGGAAAGGGCATTGATCTTGCTATGTTAAACAAAAAAGAAGGACTCATTAGAAATTCTAAGATGGTTAGAATTGGGAAGGACTCCCACCATCACGGGAAAGACAGGAAGCATAGTTACTTTACTTTACTTTTTAAATGTTCAAGGCTCAAGGTTATTCTTCTTGAATTGTAGTATCTCAAGACATTTTTCAATCATCTCATCTAATCTATTTTGTTTGAATAAATAAAATCAGGCCCCAAGTTACACAAATTTGTCCAGGATGCTGGCTATGCTCTTAGTTTGGGCTTCACTTGTTGCTACCTCCGAAAAGGGACCTTGTGTTTCTTATGGAGGAGAGTTCTGTGAGAAGAACATTCAGCTCCTCATCATTGCTGGCAGATACCTACGATAAGCAGTAATTCAGGAATGACTGCTTTGGCTCAGGCAGATGGCCCGTTCCATACACAGGCTGAGTATATTCCCTAAAGATTAAAACTTCCGGAAAAAGACATTGATTGCCTTAGCTTAGGCCAGATGCCTCCCACTGGTCGTGAGAAGATTCTATAATCAACTCAGAGTAGAGGAAGGAGAATTCCTCCAAAACATGAATGTTGGAAAGAAAAATAAGAACTGAATATTACACTTTCTGAGTAGAAAAAGTGGAGTTAGACTTTGCTGCATTCCACTATTTCTACTCCTTCTTATCAGTTCTTTACATCTCACACACGGCACTGAAGCTTTCCAAAAGACTAGACATCTGCCACCAGACAGAGCTTGTCTTTCAGAAGGTTGAAGGAGTACTGCCATTACCACATTGTGGCTACGGCAGGAATTCTTTCTAGGTTCTCAGTGTGTTGAACAAAGAATTGGACAAGATGCTATACACAGAAAAGTTAACAGGGATGTACATGGAAAAGAAGCTCTGAAGTGGGTCACAGTAGGCTGGTGGACAGACTCACAGCGAACAGGACAAAAAAGAGGGAAATCTATTCTATCTGGAATCCCTGCATTCGTTGTGGTTTTTTGTTTTTGGTTTTTCTCTTCCTGCATCTTATATGCAAACAAGGCATTGAGATTTTGCCCCATCAAAATTCACTTGGCATGGAGCCAGATTGAAACTGCACCACTGAAAGACTCCTTTGGCTTCCTGCCAGAAGTAAATGAAGAATTGAAAATACAAAGCCCTTCCTGATTGGTTCATGCTCAGGAGCCACTGAGTCATCCTGCATCCTGTGTTCTGTGCATGGTCCCTGGGTCACCACCACTTTCACCCAGTTGTTTGGCCTGTGTGTCCCAGCTGTAATTTCCTATCTCAGTCCAACAAAGAAACTTGGCATTGATAACTAATGACTCCCAAGGAAGAATCATTTCATTTAATTTTCAATTAAATTCATACATTCTTAATAGACACTCAAAACACAAGAAGAAAAATCAAGGCAATGTGAGAAAGAGGAAAAGGACATCTTAAAGACAAATACAGTATCTCAAAACTTTAAAAAAGGAGGCTGAAGATATAACTTAGTGTCGAGACACTCAGTTTAATCCCCAGGTACCACAAAAACAAAAACAAACGTAACAAATCTTGAACTCCTATTGGCCCAAGTAAAGGAATTGAGTTAAGCATCTGCCTGTTCTCATTATCAGTTTTTCTTGATAATTGTGAATTTTTGTATAATCATCAATTTCTGTGAAAAAGAAGGGAACAATATTGTACAATATTTTTGTATCACAGACAGAGATTATATATCAGTTCTGGTGGAATTTCTTCTACCTAAAAGGACTTTAAAGCATTTATCATAAGCATGCTATATCTTGCTAAGCAGAAATGCTACATAGAAATTAAATTGTTGACCATTTTATTTTACTTTAGAGCCTGTGAGTAGAAAAAATATTTATTGGCAAATACTACTTGGGGTTTAACAATTTGCTTCTTGTTTTAGCTGTAGCAAATGTCTCCATCAATTTCAGAAGAAGAAAAGAACTAGGCATGGTGCCACACACCTGCAATCCCAGCACTTGGGAGGCTGAGGGAGGAGGACCACTGTGGATTCAAGGCCAGCCTGGGCTGCATAGTGAGTTCAAGGCCAGCCTGAACTACATATTGAGACCCTGTCTCAAAAATAAATAAATAAATAAATAAATAAGGGAAAGAAGAAAAGTGTAATCTTTAATTGATTTACCTCTGTATTCACTTTTATTATTTATTTTTTATTAGTATATGTTTGCAGTACCTAATATTTATACTCCTTTATGAAATATAGTCTTCTGAGGACAACCCACTTGGGACCCCTTCTGTCTCTCTTCAGACAGAAGCTTTCTCTAAATAAATATATTCTACTCTTAAAAAAAATAAATAAAAATAAAATGCAAATAAGAAATCACAGTACGGCCGAGGATTTAGCTCAGTAGTATAAGTGCCTGCCTTGCAAGCACAAGGTTGTGAGTTCGATCCCCGGTATCAAAAAAAAAAAAAATCACAGTACTTCAAAAAGGACAAAAGGATGTCAACAACAGTGCACAGCATATCTTATGTTAACTTCTTCAAGAGGAAACATTTTACTTAGTATTTACACTGAAGAAAATATGGACTGAAACAGAACAGTGATACACGCAATTATAAACAGATAGCGACAAAGGATGTTGGCTCTCTTAGTTTGGGCTTCACTTGTTGCTTCCTCCGAAAAGGGACCTTGTGTTTCTCATGGAGGAGAGTTCTGTGAGAAGAACATTCAGCTCCTCATCGTTGCTGGCAGAGAGAAGTGCTGTCTGCAAACCCACTCATCACTATTTACTCAAATGGTTAGGAGAGAGGAAAGAGGATACAAAATAGAGCTAAAAATTCCACCCTTCCCCCAATGTCACTGAAAATATCTGTTACACAAAAGTCTACTGAGCAACATCTGAAGACAAGACTTGCAGAAGGCATTTATCTTTGAAAGCTATTGGAATAATTTTACTTTTTGATCTATTTTAAAATTCGGACTGCATAAACCTTTAAAAGAAAATCTCAAAGTAGAAAGGAAGGTTATTTACATTCAAGACAAAGAACTGGTCAAGTATAATTTAAAATTTGTGGTTCTACTGGGTGTGCATTTTAAGTTGGCTTGCTGTCTGGGTCATTATTATTCCGAATAACCCAGGTACAGGAAGTATCATGCAATATATCTTCTATTCACTTCTTCAAAAGGAAACACTGATGAGTTATAGAGGGTTTTCACAAGTTGAGGGTCTATTAAGAATAATCTTTCTTTCATCCTCTGGCTAACCTAACAGCATATCAAATTAAAGAGAAAGTTTTCTTGCTACTCAATAAACATAGGGTGTTGGTAATGGTGAATTCCTTAGTACCTAATTCCTAATTGGGAATAGAATCATGTCTGCCAGTAGAGGGAGTGCAAGTCAAATTTAGCAAGAAAGCTTCAGCCATGAGAGTTTATGAGAGAATTCTAGGAGCAATGATCTAATTAGGGAATATAATAAAATGAAGAGTACAGTCAAATTATTCATAATAAGACCTCTTCCAGTGCAAGCGCATGTGCCTCAAATGCTCACGCAGGTGCACCCATCGCCTGCAGAAGTGGCAGGATGGTGTGTAGCACAACAGATTCATGCAGTGTCTGCATTGTCATTTTTGTCCCTTGATCTGCACGCACAGACACCATTTTTTTTTTCTAAGACACATAATGCTGGAATATATGTCCAAAATAAAAATTTCAGTCTATAAATGGCTTATATCTTTCTCTTACGGACCTATATTTTGTAAATCCTAAAACTCTGCCTTATACCTCCACATATCAATATCTGAGTCACCTTGTAGGTCTTGACAAACATCTTTTTTACTCAAACTGTATAAGTTTCATTTTAAGTGACACACATCTACTATCTCACTGCAGTTTAAACAGCTGCCTTTCCCTCGCTGTACACTCAAACTTCAGCCTCATTTCCAAAAATTCTTTCCCTCTCTCTCTCTCCACAAGTTACAGATCCATCTATTTTCAAAAGAGTCCTTCAAAATTCTATACCAGCTTTTCTCCCAGTAAACAACAGGTCTTGGTCTCTTAAAATAGTATCGTACATGAGGGAAGATGAGAGTTATGCCAAATGCTACTTTCCAAAACACTGTTTCTGCATAATTGAGAAAACAGTTTTTAAAAACTGAGACTTTTAAAAAAGTTGCAGTTTCTATTCATCTTTTATCAAGTCATACAGGGAAACCTTTTAGAAGCAATGGCTTGGAGCCTCCAAAAATCCTAGGTCAAATCCTAGTTTTGAATTACTATTATTTGTACCAGGGATCAAACTCATGATCTTGCCAGGTAGGTGCTATGCCTCTGAACTCTATCCCTGATTCCTTGAATTTATTGCTGATTTTACTTTGGAAGACTTTTCTTAACTCTCTCTTTCTTTATAAAATGGAGTACTAATAACAATACAGTAGGGCTGTTTGAAAAAATAGATAATATATGTTATGTCTGAAGCATACAAACCAATGCTTAGTAAATGCTTATTATTTTTAATGAAATTATAACTAAATCTTTGGTCATCTTCGACATAAATCCTCATCTCCAATGTAAGAATTGTACAACTGTGGAGAGGTAGGCTGCCTGTATTAAGTGTGCAATCAGCCATTTCTTTTTCCTGAGAACACAGAGAGCTACTGCAGCAAAGCTACCCTGCCAGACATCTGAAATTCTGCTGTATTAATGCATTAAAAGATTAGGCTGGGGAGAGCGCATTATGCATGTGCTGGGCCTAGAGAGAGAACAAAGGCTGAGAAGATGAACAAGAAAGCCCAACATGAACCAAGAGGACAACCAATCTGAAAGGTCACAAAAGAACACAAGGAACAGATGATGTTATTTTTATTCAGGAGTATCCACAGAGAATTTAGGAAGAGCACACACACACACACACACACTTCTAGGAAAAAGAAGCAATCAGCAAACGGCAAATCCAATAGATGAATTGAATTTATTTAGTTCTATTAATGAACTTGATCTGAAAGACAGAGTCAAGGTTATTTCCTAGGCTGCAAAGCAAAAATACAAATACAAAACTCTGAGAGCAAAGATTAGAAATGTGGAGGATTGATCCTCAATGTGCACATCTGGTTAATTAGAATTATAGTATGAGAGACCTGGGACCATCCAGGCTAGACTGATAGAAGGCTCTAGCCCTAAGAGTGAAAGGATTTCATACCAGGAGCCTCACTGATTTAATTTTTTTAAAAAATACTCCAAAACCTAAAATGTTGAAAATTTAAAAAGAATTGTATAGCTTCCCAAAAAAGGGTTACTTTCAAAAGAACATCACTATTAAAATACGACATTGGGGGGCGCTGTGAAAATAAGCAGCCAGCTCACCGCTCTGCTAAGTGGCTGTGGCCTGGCAAGCCACGGCCGCCTCAGGGCGAGAACCATCAGTGTTTCCTGAGATCCACGCCCTGTTGGAACTTTGGGCACTGGGAAAACAAGCAGCCAGATCACCACTCTGGTAAGCACCTGTGAGCCTACCGGCGCATGGGCTAAGAATCAAACATCCATCCCATCCCCTCCCTCTCCCTGGTGAGCAAGTGAGAGCCAGAGGTCTGAGCATCTCTTGCGAGTTTGACAATATGCAATATAGCAAATAAAGAGGATTTCCTTCTGCCATCTCTTTGAAGGCAAATATTTTTATCACTGTTTTGCTCTGTTCTGATTAATGGTATTGGTCTATTCAATATTCTGTTTTTATAAGTTCGGTATTTCCTTCGATTTTGCTGTGCCTGATTGAAGGAACAACAATTGTGAAGAAAATGAGATATACTATTGTACCTATTGTTGTTATCCTGGTAACCTGCTGTGAAGTTCTGTACCAATTTCACTACACTGTCTCAATTGGCTTTGTCCATCTTGTTTTGCTGTATTTTACCTCCTTCAAATTAAAAAAAAATTTAAAAATTTAAAATAAAATACCCATTAAAACCCAATATTTTGTAAAATTAATAAAAATATATTTAGAAAAATAATCCCACTAATAAGAGATTCTTATCAGCATCACTAAATGCTAAAAGACAATGAGTAACATTTTGAAGTTCTAAAGAAAATTATTTGGAACATTTCTATACTAAGTCAAATTATCCATTAAATGTGAATACAAAACTTTCAGACACACAAGAACTCAGAAAATGCAATTCCCATGAACTTATTTTTTAAAATGTCTATAAGAGGACATACTATAACAAAACATAAAAGAGATCTAAAATAAGAAGAAACAAGTAGTATGAGCTAAGCAGAAAGAACTACTGAAGAAAAAAGAAAACGGTGCATAGGGATGGAAAATAAATTATGCCAGATTAGAACAGGAAGTTAAAGTAATTTCATTAGACAGAAGAACACACAAATGTATGAGCAAGACCCAGAAAGTTCTTAGAGATAAAATGAAAATATTGTATCTTTTTTATAAAACAGAAAAAGACCAAGAAGTACAATATTACATAGGAAACCCACTGAATAAATGTGATACAATCTAAAATGTGATATATTTTGAGCAATCTATTGGCTTCAAAAAGAAAAAAATAATTTTCCCTTAGCATTTATTTTCTTGTGTGTATATTAATATTTATAAATTTTTCTTTATTATTGGTTCAGTGCATGCTTTTAAAATAGGCATTTAGTACAAATAGTTACAAATTCATACTGCTGTTTCATGCCTTTAAAATTTTAGAGTCAACATAAGTTCAGCAAATGAAAACCAAGTATGCATATGGAACAGAACATAAATATTGTTAATATCATAGGATTGAAGGAATGACAGAAATAGCTGACAGAAGTCCAAAGTAAGAAGAGCTAGAAGAAAAGTTGCTAAGTTTTTTGTCTTACATAAAAAGCCACATTGACTAGGCTGCAAATGTCTGTACCACCCAACTAAACCACTGCTGAATTCCTGACACTCAGAAACTATGATAGATCACAGGTGTTAGTAGTTTTATGCTTCTAATTTTATAATAATTTGTTATGCAGCAGTGAGTAACTAACTAATGCAGGCTGCTGGAAATACAAAAACAACTAGAGAATTATCTTTACATGGGTTGGAAGCTCAAGGAGGAAATAAATCATCCAGGTTCCTCTCTGGCTAGCAATAGCACCAACATGCTAACTGGGTTTTCTGTGACCAAGAGTCCCACTGGCTTCTTGATACTCAGTGTGACCCAACCTGCACTCACCAGTTTGTTTTTCATCCTTGATTTGGCCATGCCTCTTGATGGACCTGCTCTCTTCCCATGCACCCAAGCCTAACATGTCTGCTACGATTCAGACATGGTTTGTGCCCACCAGAATTCATCTTGAGGCTTAATTTTCCATGTAGCAGTGTTGGGATGTGAGATTTTTAGGAGAGGTTAATATTTTTCTCACAGGACAGAATTAATTCTTGCAGGAATGAACTAGTTCTAGAAACAGCAGTTTGTAATATAGTGGGTCCCTCCTTTCACCTCCCCCTGTCTTGAACAGGCTTGTTCCATATGTACCTGCTTCCTCTTCTACTTTTCTGCCATGCATAGAGCAGAATGAGGCCTCCACCCATAGCCAAGCAAATATCAGTGCCATACTCTTCCAGAGCCACAAGCTGATATAAACTTCTTGTTATTATAAATGACAGCTGGCCCTTCATGTCACAGATGAATTTACCAAACTTGGATTGAGAATACTCAGAGGAAGAAATTGCAACTATATTGAACACACTACAGATTGTTTTTTTTTCTTGTCATCATTTCCTAAATAATATAGTATTATTTATATAGCACTTACATTAGATAGTATAAGTAATTTAGAGATGATCTAAAGTGTACAGGAAGATGTAGGAGGTCATATGTAAGTGCTATGCCATTTTACATAAAAGATTTGAACACTCAAGACACTGGTATCTAGGGGGACCTAGATGGTTTCCATTCAAGGATGTTGTTTCGCAGTGAGATCCCAGAAGTCAAAAATGAGAGACAAGACATGAAACAAAAAATGGCAAAACCACTACAAGAATGCAACAAGTAGGCAGCACCATAGACTACCAAGTGCCCCATCAATCACCTTATCAAATGCGTCTTAGGACTTGCACAAGAACAGGAGAAAACATGCATTCTTTGGGTTCCAGCACAACAGATCAAGAGTTTCAGGGCATTAACTCCCCAGCACCATGCTGTTAGGAGAACTGTGTATCAAGCAGGTCCTCAAAGGCACAGAAGTAAGAGAAGTTCACCATGACAGCCTGAGAGCATTATTGGGTTAAAACCACAGAAAGCTGCTCAAGAGAGAGGAGCTGGTTTCCAGGATGCTAAGTGGAATAAGAGGTGAGGTCAGTAGGATTTGACATGCTGTGTAAAGCATGTTCAACACATCCCACATGCAAACGTTGCCAAATCCTTCCATTTTACAAACATATATCTCACCTATCTCCTTCCTTTCTCTCTACATCCACAGGCACTTACTTAACCCAAGCTTTTATTACCTCTTCATAGCCACCCAATTGAGGCTTCTTGAGTGACAGATACAAAAACAGAATAATTCTGATAATCCACAGTTGGGCTGGGCTGGTCACTGAAATTTTCCTGTCAAGGAAAATTATTCTCTCTCCACTGAACTGCCTGTCAAAGGACTAGAATCAAGAAGGTATTTTTTGTCCCTTTGGTGGCAATGAGGGTGAAGCTGTTACATACTTTATAGATAGATAAGGAAATTAGGTGAATTCAGGTCAGTTGGAGAGTATTTTTCAATATTATTCACTACGATTCTCAAATGGGTTTCATGATTTCCAAAAATAATACACTTTATAATTTCACAGCTAATTGATTCTTCTGGTTGTGGAAATGTGTCCCCTTACATACCTCATTGTTAAAATTCTAAGCAATATTCCATGATATCTTTTAAAAGCTGGTAATGGATCATTTAAAAAGTTTCTGCAGCGGATTTCTTGGTTTAATCCTTCCTTATATTAAGAACTTGTTCACTGAATCCGAGGAAACTGGATTCTGACTTTAAAGGTTGTTGTTTTATACGTAATACAAAGTTAATGTACTGCAATTACTTGTAATTAGTTGTATTGTAAACTCAAATTCTTTAATTAGTTTTAACTAGCTTCATCATACACAAAACAGTCAATTGTTACAGGTTGTCTTGTTACACCGATGGAGAACACCTGGAATGGATAATTAGCTCCTCCAACAACAACTTATCTTGGACCACAAGCTTTCATATATATATATGAACAAAACCAAATGAGAAAGACAAAAGAGGGTCATTCACATGATTAAAACCACAATATAAGGTGATCTACAATGGTTACTATGATGTCTCGTTATCTTCAGTAGAATTGTCTACATCATCAGGCATAATAAAATTGAACATAGCAGTACATAACAATATCAATAAAAACAAAACATTGGAGACATTATAGGACTGCAAAAGCAGGTAATAGTCAAACCAGAATGGGTATCCTAGTGAATTTTACCATCTTCGGAGTAGTTGCCTATACTCTCAGACTTGATACTATCAAACATAACAGATTCAAATAAAATCAGTCAAGATAAGATAGCAATCTAACAAACAAGATTCAAATAAGATCAGTCATAATAAGACAGTGTAAGTAATACAGGGCTTCTTCAGGTTAAGTTAATAGGAAATTAAGGATGGTTACTGTAGTATATCCTGCTATTTTTGGAATAGCCTGAGCCCTCAAATCTAGTACAAATAGACAGACTGGAACAGAATAAAACCAAACTAAACAGAGTGATGAGAAAAATGTGGGTTTTAAATCATAATACACTATTAACAGTGTCCTCTGCCTTCATTTTTTAGACAATTCCTCCCCTTTCACTTTCACAAGGTACATTGTACATTTTGTTAGGTACCGCTATTTACCTAAGTGGTTCTGAACTTTTTCACCCCTGAGCCTGGTCTTAAGTTGTATTCCTTTACCTACAAAAGCCTCAAGGTTTTTCCCTCCTTATAGCTGAGTAGTTCTCCACTGCTCAAAAGTGTCATGTCTTTCCAACCTATCTGCAGCTGCTGGATGAGCTACCCCTATTTCTCTTTGGTTCCTTGTCACATAGAGTATTATTTTCTCATCTTTGACTTTCAGTCCATAAACCCTCTTTCATCTTGATTATATTTCCTATACTCAGCATCTTGATGGACCCTATCTCCTGATCCACTCTGCCTGTGTTTCTTTTTGTTAGTATATCAAGACCATCTATGTTAGTGATTATGGCCAACCTTCTCTGCTTCATCTATGCTATGCTATTTTTCTGCCATTATCTGTATACTTTTCCCCTTCATCACCATCTGCCCCATTCAGTGAGCCCCCTCTGCCACTGTTCCTGAAACCATGTTTTTTTTTTCTCTCTCTCTCTAGAATATCCTTCAGTATTCTCTGTAGGGTTGGATTGGTGGTCACAAACTCCCCCAGTTCCTCTTTGTCATGGAAGCATCTTGTTTCTCCATTAATTTTGAGAGACAGTTTTGCAGGATACATCAATCTGGGTTGGAGGTTATTTTCTTTCAGGTCTTGGAATACTTCACTCCAAGCTCTTCTTGATTTGGTGGTTTGTGTTGAGAAATCTGTCGTGATTCTGATGGATTTTCCTTTATAGGTGATCTGTTTGTTTTCTCTGACAGATTTTAATATTCTGTTCTTGTGATGGATTTCTGGGATCCTGATTATTATATGTCTGTGTGTAGATCTGTTTTGGTTGTAGCTGTCTGGAGTTCTGTATGCCTCATATAGCTGAATATCATTTCCTTTTCCTATGCTTGGGAAGTTTTCCTGAATTATTTCTGTGAATAGCCCTTGTATTTCATTTGTGTTTATCCCTGCTTCTTCACTCACATTTTTTATTCTTAAGTTATAGATCCTCTTGTTGTCTTCTAGCCTTTGTATTGTTACTTCCTGGTTCCTTGTTATTTTTAAGAGATCTTTACTTTTGCAATCACACATTGCAAACCTGTCTTCAAGTTTTGATTATCTATCTTTAGTTTCTGTCAAGCAGTTTTGCCAGCTTTCAATGGAGTTTTTAATTTCCTGGTAATCTCTTTGAATCTGCTTCATATTTTTTTAATTTTGTTTATATTCTTCATCAATGGTTTCTCTTCTTTTTCTGGGTTCCTCCATTCTTCCATCTGTGTCTTCTTGAGTACTTTTTTTTTTTTTTTTTTTTTTTTTTTTTTTTTTTTTTTTTTTTTTTTTTTTTTTTTTTTTTTTTTTTTTTTTTTTTTTTTTTTTTTGTAGCAGGGATTGAACTCATGACCTTGCACTTGCCAGGCAGGCACCTAAGCCACTGAGCTAAATCCCCAGCCCTTATGTGTCTTCTTAAGAGGTGCTTAGCATTTATTTTATTAATCTTCTTGTATCTTGCTTTACTTGTATTAGTATTTGTTTTGAGTTCTTCTATAATGTCACGAAGATATTTCTTTATGTCTGCTGATGCTGATGATACTCTGCTGTGTTTACCTCTCATGACCCACATTGTTGGCAGTTGGAGACTTTTGTTTGTTTCTTTCTCTTATCATGTTTCTGGTTTCTTCCAGACAAGCTTTCATTTGCAATTATTTCACCCTCTTTCTGGGAGAAGCCAAAACTTAATATCACAACATAGAGTAAGAGTAAACTCAAATTTAAACTTATAAAATAAATAATAAAATGGGGGTTTTTTTTGTTTTTTTTTTTGTCCAGCTCTTTCTCTAAAAGAGTGTAAGTTTCTGTGTGAGCGCACCTGTGTGGGAGACAACTCCAGTGTTTCCCCTTGAATGCAGAACAATTGCTGCAACTTTGTTTATATTGAAACTTATTTCCTTATACTGATATGTAGAGAGCTGGCTATGGTATTTCCTTCTCTCTTCAATTTGCCCTAAGCATTGTAAATAAGGCTAGTTGAGGTACTGATATGTAATCTCTAAAACCACCAGACAGTCTCCTGTTTGCAAGTGCTGTC
The DNA here is from genome assembly GCA_004027455.1 of Hydrochoerus hydrochaeris. Taxonomy (NCBI): domain Eukaryota; kingdom Metazoa; phylum Chordata; class Mammalia; order Rodentia; family Hydrochaeridae; genus Hydrochoerus; species Hydrochoerus hydrochaeris. The sequence continues at coordinate 26,270 of PVLA01005887.1, forward strand.
GGTAAAAGATATGAGCACAGCAGGGATATTAGCGCCATTAGCTCCAGCAATGTCAACTGGGTGTGAGCCTCAAGGTAAAGAGGCTATGACTCCCCAGGGCACAAAAGTTTACATATCTGAATCCAAAGCAACAGCCTCCTAAAACAATTCAGTTGCTACCTTAATTAAATTATACAAATTGATCCTTCTGCATATCCTTATCTCTGCTTTTTAAAGAGAAGCTTTTCTTCCTACCTGGCTAGCCAGCTCAAGTTGCTCAAGTAATTCCTGCCATCCTCACGGGTCACTCATTCCTGAGCTATCCACCTTCTTCAGAAGATAATAAATTCTGGGGGAGGCCTAGGATCAGGGCCTTTGTCCACACATCCTCAGAGAGATTAGATTTAGGACCCCTTCACTGTCCTTCACTTGAAATTTGTCTGGGTGTCTTTACTCTTGCCATGGGTTACATTGGAGATGGTAGATTGGAATTAACTTGCTGAGATTCCAATAATGTCTCAATGGGACTACAGATACAACTTTTTGGATTGTGAGGAAAACTACAAAAAGGATTACAATATTTGGATGACAGTACACAATACTTGGGATTACAATACACCTGCATGTGGAAAAGTAAACACATAGCCACATGCACACACATATATGTGCCCATTTTATGCTACATATATATGAATGCACATGGTACACATTTTTAAACTTCAGCTATTATATTTATAAAAACCAAACTAAACCAGGTATGTTGGCACAGACGTATAATCCTAGGACTCGGGAGTCAGAGGCAAGAGCATCACTGTGAATTAGAGGCCAGCCTGGGCTACATAGCAAGTTCAAGTCCAGCCCAAACTACAAAATGAAACCCTGTCTCAAAAACCACAAAATAATTAATTAATTAATTAATTTAAAATAAAAAAAATTAAAACCAGACTAACTAAGAAAACAAGTTTACTGGTGCATGTAATAGATACTTAGGGGCAGACTAAACCATTAAAGAGACATTTTTCCCATAACCTTGTAACAAGCAGATTTTTTTTTTTTTTTCCTTTCTGAGAATGAGTTTCCTTGGAGACATAGACTTCCTTTCTGGGTAAATTTTGGCCATTGAAAGTCCACAGAGGGAAAGTCTACAGTATAAGGTTAAGTGGAAACTGAAGGACCCAAAACTGGATTAACAGCACCATCCCTACTCTATAAACAATATGTTGGGGAAAAATTGGAAAGAAATATGTCCCCAAAAAATGATAAAAGCATTAGTTTCTAAATAAGTTTTTCTTTTGTCTGTATTTACAGTTTTCAAATCTTTATATAACAATTTCAGATTAATTTTATCATTGGAAAAACTCAACTTTAAAAGAAAAATCAGTGGGAATCATGTTTATATAGAGAAACTCAGTAAAAAGCCACATTGACCTGGCAGCAAATGCCAAGGTTATTGCAAGGATCTGTTCTTTACTTCAGGGTGGAAAATTGGAAATTGAACTTGTTTTGCAAGACTTTGGTTTGGAAAACTTCAGAGTGGAATCTGAAGCCCCATTTGAAAGATAAGCAGACAGTTGGGCTTTGAGCAAAAAAATGAACCTCACAAAAAGAATACAGTTATAGAATGATACATGGAGACTGTTTCTTTTCTTTCTTTCTTTCTTTCTTTCTTTCTTTCTTTCTTTCTTTCTTTCTTTCTTTTCTTTTTTCTTTTTGAGACAAGATCTCACTGTGTAGTTCAGGCTGGCATTGAGCTCACTTTGTAGCCCAAGCTGGGCTCGAACTTGTAGCGAACTTCCTGTCTCAGTCTCCTGAGTGCTGGGATTACAGGAGTGCACCATCATACCCGGATACATGGAGACTGTTAAATGGTTTTAAATATTCAAACAATATTTTACACATTATTATTATTAATATTTGTACCAAGGATCAAACTCACAACCTCATGCTTACCAGGCAAGTACTTGAGCCAATGAGCTAAATCCCCAGCCCTTCTATTCATCATTTTTAGTAAAACTATAAAAACCTCTTTGGGAATGTAAATACAAATATAAGATTGCATTTACATTGGGAAGGAGGGCAGATAGAAAACTGTAATCAGGACTTTCAGTTGCCGTCATTTATTCATTGGTGTTTATTGTATCATTCTTTTCACTTTTATGTGACATAGGTCATAGTGTAATCATTGCTGACTAATTCCTACATGTCTAACATTATGTGACTTTGCATAACTTGTCCTATCTAGTCCTCACAAAATCCCTCTGAGGAAGGCCTGGCTGTCCTATTTTAAGAAATGAGGGTGCCAACTCAGTGCTTCAACTGCATGCCCAAGGTCATTCAACTAGCATGGGGCAGATGAAAGCCTGGAATTCATTTTCATCCTAACATCCACCAGTAAGGATCTTAAACACCAAGGACTGTGGCCAGGAACCAAGCACAGTGAAAGCCATTAGAATAAAATTACAACCTTTTTCTATAGCACGCCTCTAACTCTGTTTTCTCTCCCTGAGCACAGGCACTCAGTTGGTTGAAAAGGGAACTCTGAAACAGTTGTAGCTGTTTTCCCCAGTTAAGGAAATTTGTCTTCCCAGTGAAATAGAAAGAAAACCTTCATGCCTATAACTGTCCCTTTCATGCTCAATTTCCCATCACTCAGGGCAGCCTCCCCAGCCCCAAGGAGCACAGTGCAGCTGGGTCTCTGATCAGGAAATAGATGTTTCTGCAAGACGGTCATAGTTTTCTCACTCCTCAGTCAAGGCTTTTTTCACACTACTCCCTGTCTGTGGTTTTATTTTTGGTTTTGTTTGGATGGGAGGAATGAATAACTGGCATTGAATGGGAAATATGTAGACCGTATGACACAAATCCTGAGTTGCACATCCAGTTCATGATCTCAGCCTGGATTTTGTTGTACTTCCAAGGACAACAGAGTTCGAGTGCAGAGGCAGTGGTGAGGGGGCTGCCGTTACGAAGCCAAGTTTCCTGGAGGTTTGTGAAATTCATATTCTCCCCTCGTTGAAGGAGTCACCTCTTTGACCAACAACACACTACTCCTTGTTAGACAGAGAGGGGAGTCTGTATTTTGCTGTTGCTACAATACCACGGCCAAGAGGAACTGTGATACAGACAAGGATTCTGCCCTGAGAACCAGGAGACTCCGGCTCTACTACTAGACAGGTCTTCTAACCACTTCCACCTCAGTTCTTTCACTGCCCACACGACAGGGCTGGGTTAGTGAATTTCACTTCTTCCAGAATAAATACTGTGCCTCCGCATATGCAATATTGAAAGAATGCTTATCACATTACAACCCAGATGTCCCATGCCAGTGCTCTTGGCCTTCTCTTCTGTAGTTAGAAGAGCCTGAGAATAGGTAAGTTACCCTGAGCTTCTCTGAGTACTGACAGTTTGGGGGTCCTCATTCTATACCAGAGGCCAGACGGGCCCCATATTCAAATACACAGAAAGTGATTAAAATGGGTCAGTGCAGAGTACCGGCAGGAGAGACTCCGAGTGCTGGGTAAGACTTGGGTCAGGACAGACTTCTCATCCAAGAGAGCTCTGGGGGTCTAGATTCAAAGCAAGAAATGTGCTGTGGTCACTAGATTAGAAATACAATGAAGACACGGAATAATCAGTGCCCTTCAAAAGCTATCAGAGAGCAGTTTCTCTGCTGGAGTCTGCTGGTCTCATAATCCTAGGCTCATCAAGCAAACTTAGCCCTCTCAAGGGAATTTTCTCACTGCTCAGGGAGCTCTCACACCTGTCAGGCCTGCCCTGTGCCTCATGAGACAAAGGTCCAGCCTCTCACAAACTCTACTGTCACTGTCATTTCTGAGCCCCTGCGGGGTGATGATGATGCTTGGTTGTTTTGTATGCTGTTTCTAATTCCCTCAACATTTCTCTCTTTCTTCAAGACAGATGTTAGTAACATCATTTTATAGAAGAGGAGACGATGTGTCAGAGACACTGGTCTCTGTGGCTTTGCCCATGATAAATTTCCATGTCATCTGTGATTCTCCTCATTAAAACAAGGTTGAGATGTGGCTGCCTCCATATGAACTCCTTAACTCCTGCAAGAATTCATCTTTCTCTCTTCTGGCGCTTCCAGAACACTTCTACAGCCACTTTTGTGGTCTTTATGCTCAGAATGCTCAACCTTCATCAAACTACTTATCCAAGTCACTAAAAACACTACCACTACCCAAAATGTACATCTATTTTAAATTACACATGAATTCCTGTACTACTCTGTTACAGAAAGTAAAATCACACAGTAAAAGAAGCAATATGGAAATAATGAAAAGATTTCATAACCAGTGTTTCACATAAGGCTTAATAGCTGAAAAATCCTTTTACTTTTACCTATTTTGAATTAACAATTATTGGGCTGAGGATTTAGTTCAGCAGCATAAACGCCTGCCTTGCAAGTGTGAGGTTATGAGTTTGATCACTGGTACAAAAAAAAATTAGTAATTATTAAAACAAATAATTGTCTCATTGAATGACATGCTAAAATGTTCAATATTTTCTACTAGTTAGTGAAAAAATTGAGATTTTCCATGTTTCATTAATGAAACTCTTGGTAAAATATTCTAGTGGGAAAGAAGTGGATAGTAGGTTTAGCTGATTTAATATTTGGCTTTAATACCTCACAAAGAAGAGCAAAACAAAAATTCACAACTAAGTGAAAGGAGTGCATCATTGGATGTACAGATTTACCATATTCAATTTTTAATTGCATACATAAAACATGAAAAATACCTTTTGTGAAAATTTCCAGGAAAATTTTCATCTTGATGTCTCTCAGTCATGTTTAAACTAATTGGAAAATAATACAATGCATATTTTTAACAAATGGGCTTGCCAGGTGTGGTGGCTCATGCCTGTAATCCCAGCATTGGGAGGCTGAGGCAGGAGGATCATTGTGAGTTCAAGACCAGCCTGGGCTACAAAGTGAGCTCAAGGCCAGCCTGAACTGCATAGTGAGACCCTGTCTCAAAAAAGACAAAAAAAAAAAAAAACTGGGGGGGGGGCTTAATGCTTTCCAAAATTATTTGAAAAATTAGAAAGTTATCAAATAATTATTTTTGGCCACAAAATGATGTAATGATGGATACATTTTTGAATACCCCTTTTTACAATGTTGTATCTGTGTTATTTCTGACAGCGAACACAAACATTTGACATACCAGAATTTGATTTTTGAGTTTTTCATTTTAGTTTGTGTGCAAAACAGTTACTTTTCTCATTATTTAAAATAACTTTTTAACTTGATGAAACAAATTGAGCATGTTTATTTATTTTTAACCTCAACCATACCTGACAGTCACTTGTCTTCACCAAAAAAAAAAAAAAAGAGCATGTGTCTGTTTTATAAAAGAAAAATGCCCAGTATCTTTACAATTAATTTTTAAGCTTTTTTATTTTAAAATGTTGTAAGTGCCAGGCGTGATGATGCACACCTGTTATCCCAGCAATCAAAAATCTGAGGCAGGAGGATTGCCATGAGACCAAGGCCAACCTGAGCTACGAAGTGAGTTCAAAGCCAGCCTAAACTCACCAGAGTAAGACCCTGTCTCAAAAAGATAAAAATAAATAATAAATAAATAAAATGTCATAAGATAACCAGAAAAGTCTCTGTATAACAGTCATTTCCCCATGCCCCATCTTATTGCATTTTAAAAATTATGATATTTTTATAATATTAACCTTGATGATACACAGCAGCACACACACAATATGTGATTAGGTAGAGTTCTGCAAAAGCATATAACACCAGAGACACCATGCTGAACATCTCTCTGTGGAGGAGCTCCTCTTCATCTATCAAAATTGTTCTCTGTTCTACCAATTATCGTCAATACTTACGTCAAACCTGTTTCTTGTATTTTAGTGTAGCTGTTTTCTTCCCAAAACCTAAAGACCAGCCACAGCACTGCTGTGCCTGCCTCCAGAGCAGAGACCAAGCTTTCTTTTCCAAACTGCCTCTGCCACCCACTTCTAATGCAGGGTTTAGGGACATGGACCTGGATACCAAACTGAGTAAAGATTGTTAACCCTTTGCTTAAGGTTTTGCTTCAAAATTATTGTCTTTGCTTTGGATGGTGCGGTGTTAATATTTTGGCAACAAAGAAGTTTACTTCTGATGTTCCAAATAAAGACTAATAAAAGCACTTGTCATAGGAATTTACATAGCACGCCTGTAATCCCAGCACTCGGGAGGCTGAGGTAGGAGGATCACAAGTTCAAGGCCAGTCTGGGCTAGTGAGTTCAAGGTCAACCTAAACTACACATGAAGATCCTATCAAAAACAAAAACAACAAAAAACCTTGTTGTCAAAGTGAGGGTAGGGTTTAGGACACAAAGCACTCACAGACTAGATTAGAAAAGTGAGGCACCACTATCACTCACAAGACCTGGGAAAGCAGAGCCAGCAGTGGGGCAGAACCTGGCAGAGGCCACCCAAAAGGACCCCACGGTCCTCAGTAACACAGCGTGAAGACAAGAAAAAACCTGGTTACTTCCTTCTCCTGTGCTGCTCTAGCTTCTGCTGACCAAACCCACTGGGAAGGCAGCCCGCAGGTGAGCAAGGCTTGGGAAAGGTCAGCGGCCTGGGCACAGAGCAGGGCAGGCATATGGTGAGGGCGGCAAAACAAGTGGGCAAACTGAGGAAAAAGAACCCAGAGAAGTCCAACCTTCTTCTCCCTCACTTTTAATTGGTTTTTTGGTACCGAGAATTGAACTCATGACCTAGTATTTTGTCACACAGGTACTATGTTACTGAGCTAGATCCTCAGGCTCATTTTGCATGTTTGCAGTACATAATGAATGTATTTCCCATGGGGAACCGGGGCGTGTTTATAACACATCTCAATTCTTGTTTTTTTTTTTTTCTGTTTTTTTCACCAGGAGTCAAACTCAAGGACCCACATTTGCCAGACAGGTGCTGCGCTGCTGAGCTATATCCCTGGCCCCTTCAATTCTTTTTTTCATCCCCTCTACCTTGCTCCATCTCTTGGTAGCCTTCCCTTCTACAAAAGCTCTGTCTCCCTACTTCCTATTATCTGTCCTTTTTTTGGACCTTCTCTGATATTTGGGGTTTCTAATATAAAAGAAACCATGCCACATGTAAGTCTGTGTGTCTGATTCATTTCACTTAACTTTATTATATCAAGGTATAAATGACTCAAGTTTATCCTCTTTGATGGCAGAATAGTGCTCCACTGTGTGTAAATACATTTTCTTTATCCATTCATTTGTTGATGGATACACAGGCCACTTCCAAAATTTGGCTATAATGATCTGTGCTATTACAAACATGGGCATGCTGTATCATTGCAATATGAAGCCTTTAACTCTTTCAGGAAGACACATAGAAGGGGAATAGCTGAGTCTAATGGAAGTTCTATTTTTAGTTTTTTGGGGAATCTCCATACTGATCTATACAGTGGTTGTACTAGTTTACACTCTCACAGTGTGGAAGCCTCACTAGTAATAGGATTTGATTTTTTGATGAGTCTGTTCTTTCTGGTGTAAGATGAAACCTCAATGTTGCTTTAATTTACATTTCTTGTTCCCTTAATATTGGCTTCCTTCACCTCTGCTTATGCTGCAGATAACATCTTTCTGCTCTTGGGCATGGGGGGATTCTCTTTCCACTGACTCAAATAATTTCTATCAAACTATTTATTTCCTGTGTCCACTATGAATTATGCACATTTCAATCAACGTGTTTTATCTGTAAAACCTAAAAACATCAACATTATAATGGTGACAGACTTTTTAAAAATCTCTTCATTTTTGTTTCCATATTTGAATTTCACCTATTGCATGGAAAGCAACTCTTCCAGATTAGTGTGCAAAAGTGAATATTTGTTAAAACATGAATTATTTGTAATGACAACAAAAACCTATCAAGTGCTCAGATGTTTTCAGCTCAACACACAGATGTTTATTGTACACTCTATCAAGTCCAAGGCATCACTAAGATTTCAAAGATAAATTGCCAATGGTCTCTGGCCCTCCCCTGTAGGGACAGCGCTAATGTCTGTTCAGAGACAGACTATGACAGATGTTCTCATAAAGTTTAAATCTGCACTCTGAAGTGGCCTCAAGGAACATATTAGAGTCTAGAAAGATTAAAAAAAAAAAAGAATCTGGAAAGATAAGTAGAACATTGACCAGTGGAGTTTTGGAGAGGTAAAGAGTTGAACAGATATATCTGCCATGTTTTTCTGCTCTAAAACTCATCTTAAAATGCTATACCCTTTGAGACAGTATTTGAAGATTATATCTTTGAGAAATGATTATGAATGAATTAATGTGGTTATCTTGACGGTAAGTTCCTTATTTTAGGAGAAGTTTGGGTTTTTTTTTTTGTTTTTTGTTTTGTTTTGTTTTGTTTTGTTTTGGTGGTACCGGGGATTGAACTCATGATCTCATGCTTGCCAGATTTTAGGAGAAGTTTATGCCGATGTTCTCCAGATGTTGGTATCTTGATTATTAAAGCCTTTTTCCCATCCTCCTTTCAATCTGGGAATTTTATATTTGTAATCCAATGGAAACCTTATTGGAATTCTGGCAAGTTAATTCCAATCTACCACATCCAATGCAACCTATGGTGAGAATGAAGATATTAAGACATATTTATAATTATGAGCTGGTAAGGGGTTCTGAGTCAGTCCAGATGGATCCATGGAACAAAGGCCTCAACCCAGGGTCCAACCCAGAATATATTAATTTATGAGGAAGGGAATGACTTGAGAATGAGTGATGGTGACCATGGAGGGAATTACATGAGTACTGTGAGCTGAGCTAGCCAGGAGGCCAGAAGGTACTTCTGCAATATGCAGAGAGAAGAGTATGCAGAATGCAGAGGCATTTAATGTTGGGGAGGCTGTTGCTTTAGTTTCTGATGCGTAAACTTTCATGCCCTGGGAAGTCATAGCCTCTTATCTCGAGGCCCAAACCCAGTTAATATTCCTGGAACAATGGCCCTACCATCCTGGTGGGCTCAGCCATTTAGTGGCAGACACTGGGCAAGGAAATAGGGCCTTTGCTTTGTTTCAAAGATTACACATCAGTACCTCAGCAAGCCCTATTTATATTGTTTAGAGCCAATTGAAGGGAAAAGGAAATAGCTTTGCCAGCTCTGGATATCAGTACATGGAGATAGGATCAGGTTTAGATAAGGTGGATGCTATTGTTCTTTATTTAAGAAAAGCCATTCCAGTGGCCCTTTACATTGATTTTGGGCTTCCCAGTTGCCAGAAATGTGAGCCAATAAATTTCTGTTAATTATAAATTATCCAGTCCATGGGATTCTGTTATGGTAACACAAGTGGACTAAGATACTTCAGATGAAGGAAAAATAAATTAGTTCAACTTCTTTTTCAGGTCAAGGATTGCAGAGTCAGTGACTAATTAATAAACACTCTGATAAAGGAAAAAGAAAATGATGGTAAATACTAACCATGATATATTTAAAATGCAATATCTGGCTTTAATTAATAAGTAATTGCAAGACCTGCAATTATACCTCACTTTCAGAGTCCCTCATCTCAAAGATTCTCAGTACCCAAACCTTATAAGTGAAAAACAGTTTTGACTTGATTTAAAATTTCTAAAATCTCCTTAAACATAACTTTTGTAAGTTGTACAAAATGAGGAAACCCGTCAAAAACTCAAACTCAGCACTACTCTGGAGGGCAAAATTGCAAGACTGGAGAGTGAGAATTGAATTTTCCTTGATGGTTGTCAAACCTGTCAAAAGAATTGGGAACACTTGGGAGAAGGGCTGGGGGTTTAGCTCAGTGGCATAAGCCCCTGCCTGGCAAGTATGAGGTCATGAGTTTGATCCCCTGTATCAAAATAAATAAATAAATAAAATTATGGGAGAATAAAAATCATTGAAACCAAAGAATGCTATAAAAAAAGTGAGGTCTTTTTTTTATTGTTTTGGGTTTGTGTGTGTGTTTTGTTTTATTTTGTTTTGCTTTGCTTTGCTTTGCTTTGCTTTGAGACAGGGTCTTGCTATGTAAGATGGTCTTGAGTTCACTTTGTAACCCAGGCTGCTCTCTGCCTTGCACATCCCTCCTGCCTCAGTCTCCCAGGTGCTGAGATTACAGGTATGTATCACCACACTGTTTTTTTTTTTTTTAACTTTTTTTTTAACTCAAACCTTAGTTTAAGGTTGCATTTATAAGGACAATATCAAATGGAATGCTAAATACAATAGCAGAGATAATGTAATTTTGAAAGGTTTTTTTGAATCCTTAGTAATTGCTCATCTTACCAGAACCTGGCATTAACCAGACACAGCTCCATCTGAACAATTACTATAGTACATAGAACACTTACTATGAGACAACCATTGTTCTAAAAGTCTATTCAAGATTTGGTTCAGTATGTGGACTTCTAATTTTCTTTTCATGAAGTTCTTCTATTGGTTATTTTTCTTTAATTCCCTTCTTAGGATTCATAATTCTTTATTTTTAGCTCTTACCTTTACATGAGTCTTCTCAAATTCATATACAAAACAAAACTCTCCTGTTATCTGCCATCCTTTACATTTTATTTAGAGACCTCAAAAGTTATTTTTGGCTCTACTCTATCATCCAGTGGACAAAATCTGCCCTACAACCCTGTTCTCGCCAAGATACCTGTCAGATGTGTTCTATCTTCCCTATTCCCTTTGCCATTATCTTTGTCCTGGAATAAAGTACTCTTACCTGGCCTCCTTGCTTTCCACACACTCTTGATTCTATTGATTCTGGTGGTAGTGTCTGCCTATAATCCCAGCACTCAGGAAACTGAGGTAGGAAGATTGCCTTGAGTTTAAAGCCAGCCTAGACTATATGGTAATTTCAAGGCTAGCCTGAATTATGCAGGAAACAGCAACAACTCAAAAAAAAAAAAAAAAACAGGTAAAAGCAATCAGAAGGACCAATGCCACAGCTAAAACATTTGGCTTCCCTAAAATTTCTTCCATTAATAAATTAGTCCACAGCCTTTAATCTCAACTTCCTGCAAAGTCTCAAGATATGAGCAAAATGCAGACAAATTTTATGCCAGAGTGTGACATGGATGAACACTAGTCCTATTGCCAGTGGAGTTCTTGTTTCCAGCTGAAACTTCCTGAGTTAGGCATTTATTGTCCATATTCCTATCAGCATTCAAATCTTGTGAGCTCTTACCTGAACTCTCCACCAACCTCTGGTTGCAGAATTCTTCTCCAGCCTACATCTTCAAACTTTTCTAAACCTTTCCCATCAACCAGTTCCAAAGGTTTTTAAATCAAATGGTCAGCTACTGTCACAGCAATAACTCCACTCTCAATACTAATTTTCTACATTAGCCATCTCTTTTATAGTTGGACAAAATACCCAACACCATAAATTTAAAGGAGAAGAAGTTTAATTTGGCTCATAGTTTCAGAAGATTAATTCCAAGGTCACCTGACTCCAAGATAGGAATATCACCGCTGAAGGTCATAGTAAATTAAAGCTGCTTAATTCACAGTCACAGAGAAGAACAGGGAAACAGCCAGAGAGGACAGTGCCACAAACCAGATATAGTTCCACAGTTCATGCGTCCATGACCTACCCAGACACATCTATAAGTATCTTTTACTGATCCATAAGGAGCCCCTAAGCCAATCAAGTTGGCAAGTAAGCTTAACAATTATAGGTATCAAAATGAACAGGGCAGGTTGCTAATGTCAGAAAAAAAATCTATGGATGACATAACCACAATATTAGGGGTAATTAGGGAAGGGAATGGTATGAACAAAGACCCAAGGGAGAAAGATATTCTACAGAGACAGCAGCATGAGCAAAGATCAGAAACTCTCATAGCATTTTTAAGAAAAAGAGTGGTCAGGCTGATTCCACGGAAGGGAAGATAAGCCATATGGACTAACCAAAGAATAAAAAAGGGGCCTGGGATTTAGCTCAGTGGCATAAGTGCCTGCTTGGCAAGTGCAAGGTCATGAGTTTGATCCCTGGTACAAAAAAAAAAAAAGAGTAAAGAAGAAAGTTACCAAGTGTGGCAAAAATTGACAGTGCATACCACTAGTCTAAATCATGGAGTATGAAAAAGAGTATCAGAAGATAAAGTTACCAATTGGGAGGGGAAATCAGAGTTCATAGCGAGCCATTGAAGACTTTAGAGTAAATAAAGAAAGCCACAAAGCAATCTTTGGGGCACTGAAGAACAGTACCAGCCTCCATGAGCTAACGCAGTACAAAAACATCAGACACGCCCACTCATGCTTGTGGGTTGATTAACTTATCAGTGATAAAAGTGATCCTCAGAAGAAGAGCTCAGAGGGCAGTAAGGAGCATCATGACAAAACAGAAGACTACATAGACAATGTCACTGACAAACAGGAGCTAAGCTAGGCCACATTTCTCTTGATATCATGACTATTCGGCAGGCAGGGTAACAATAAGAGCTAAAGTTTGTGAGTGAGAACACACATAGTCCTAATAATACTATCATATTTTTAAAATAATAACAAGCAAATAATGTATATTATTGTGCGCATATGTCATACACTGTGGTATGTGCTTTCTCTGAGTAGAAATCCTAGCTGTTAAAATTTTTAAATGCTAAGGTACACACTAGTAAAGGCTGATACTCTCAGTGTCCTTAGGGAGTCCTACAGTACTGATTATCTTCACTCGTATCCTACAACCCTCTTTATGCCCTGCTTTTAGTAATTAAAAAACATAAAAGAGGATCTCTGGGAAGTCTCTTCAGTGTTAGGATTTGTGCCTCTTCTGATTGGACAATGACCTCAATCAATAATTGGAAATTTGCTTTTATATTTCATGCCTTGAGTAACATAATTCTTACATTATTCTTATATTCTGGAAGAGTTGACTAAGGCTCAAAGTGGGCAGATATTTGATCAAGGCCACAGCTAGTGGGTGGCAAGTACAGATTCTTCTTTTTTTTTTTTTTAAGAGATTAAAAGAAAACAAAACAGTAAAAACAAAAAAGTACAAACAATATAAGATTTCAAAATAAGCTGACAGGAAGTTAACAATAGTCACTATATTGCATATTGTTATTTTCAAAATAGTTTCTCAGATTACAAGATATGGGCATGCAGAACAGATCAAACAATATTAGAGATCACAATTTCTTTCCCTAAAGAAATAGAATCCAGGCAGGGGATTTAGCTCAGTGGCTTAAGCGCCTGCCTGGCAAGTGCAAGGTCATGAGTTCAATCTCCAGTACCAAAAAAAAAAAAAAAAAAAAAAGAAAAGAAAAAAAAGAAATAGGATCAATACTACAATTACCTTAGCTATCTTGTGTGTATATATATATTTTTTCCATTCCTTCTTTTCTCTTTTTCCCCATCCCAGTTGTTCGTTCCTTTTGAATAGTTTTATTCCCTTTCACAATATCTCTGGTACCTTTTGGATCTTATTTAATTTTTCAGTTTCTTTCATAATGGAGACAATACAATGTTTACACATGTGAGTCTGATTTATTTAATTTGTGAATATTGTCTCTAGTTGCATCCATTTACCTATTTAAAAAAAATTTTAGTTTAGCCTTCTTTATAGCTGAATACTACTCATTGTATAAAAATACCACATCTTTTTTATCCACTCCTCAGCTGATGGGCATTTGGGTTGCTTCCAAGACTTAACTATTACAATTACCCTGCTATAAGCACAGGTACACATATATTGCTGTGACACAAGCAAGTACAGATTCTATCTCACTAAAGTTTGAGCTCTTGATCCTGCTAGAAGAGCCGATTCTACACAGGAGATTGTGGGCCCTATGGTTCAACAGACTGCCCACGCTACACAAATCAACAGGGGAAATACGATTTCCAGAAATTTCCTGTTTTAATAAGTTTGAAGACTCTGTTAAGAATGTCAAGTGTCTTAGTTCACAATCCATACAAAATGCTGAATAAAATGTCAAGGTTATGCAGAGGGTTAACATTACCTTTGGTAGTGACATTTAGAGTGGACTATTATATCTTCATTTAGCAGAAAAACCCAAATTCTTTTCTCCCATCCTTAAATTTAACTGACCCCATCCCAGATATTACCGCTATTTGCCTCTAGCTTCCAAAACAAAAATAAATGACAATGCCATCTGCTACAGTCCACCATGTGCAAAGGTCGTCAGCCTCCCCCATTGTCTCTGCTCTTCGAGTTAAAAGCTAGCAGATAAAAAGTTTTATTTAATATGAACTACTGAGCTTCATCTGGTTATAAAAGGAAGGTCAGAAAACAGCATCTTGCCACAATTTATGACTAAGAATTTAATCAAGAAGTTAGAAAAATAACAACAAAAGCCTAAGGAATTTAGGAAATAATACAGAAGGAAAAACAGAAATTAAGCAATTAAAAATACAGATTGATATGGGTTGGGGATATAGCTCAGCAGCACAAGTGCCTGCCTGACAACTGCGTGGTTGTGAGTTCAAGCCTCATTACAAAAAAAAAAAAAACTGATAAATCCAACAGAATTTTATATTAAAAAAATACAAGATAGGTAAATATGTAAGCAGATACTTTTTTTATTGTCTTAATAGGTCAATATCCAAAATGTTCAATAGGTCTTATGAATATTTCAAAGGGTCCCAAAAGCACTGGAGAAAATACAACATTTGTTCTTGCTTTTGTCAGATTGGAGATAATATACATGATATACATGCACAGAGAAATATCCAGAACATTTTTTTTTTATTGGTACTGGGTATTGAACTCATGACCTCATACTTGCCAGGAAGGCGCTTAAACCACTAAGCTAAATTGCTAGCCTTCCAGAAGATATTTATCACAATGTTAACTGGGTGACAGAATTTGGAGCAATTTTTCTTTCTTCTTTAAACTTCTCTGTATTTCTTGGATTGTTTTCAACAAGCGTTTATCATTTTTATTATTAGGATAAAAACTCTAAAACCTTTTCAATTTTCTAACTACATAAAATGTAAAACTAATCATAGTCATATTTGCTTTCTGAGAACATGAGCATCACACATTTTGTGTCACAATGAACAGTAAAAAGACAATAATCTAGTGTTCTCCTGTCAGATTTGCCCAGCACATGGTCATTGTATCTCTCGGTGGGCCTTTCCCAGTGAGTGGGTGAGTGCCATGGTGTGTGAAAGGAATGAGGGGTTGACCTCCTCCCAGAGGCTGTGCTGCTATAGCTCGCAGTGCACCTTCATGTGGGCAACACCTGCAACAAAGCCTCAGGATCATCGTTAACCTTACAGAAGACAAGCCTGCTAGAGTTTGGCTCTACAATCTCTGCCAAAGGCATGTACGTTAAAGGCTTGATCCCTTTAATGATAATACTGGCAGGTGGTAGAGCCTTTATTAGATGAGGCCCAGTCATGGGGGGCCTGCCCTTGAAGGGGATTTGGGAGCCCTGGTCCCTTTCTTTCTTTTTTTGCTCCCCTGCAGTGAAGTGGTTTTCTCTGCCACACACTGCAGCCTTGATCTGCTTCCTTGATATGCACCCAAAATAAACTGAACTGATTATATGCCAGGACCTCCCAAAGTGTGAGCCAAAAAAATCCTTTTTCTAAATTGACTGTCTCAGATATTTCTAATATATGATAAGTTGACTAACACAAAGTCCTATAAAACTGGAAGCCAATGGGTAAATTTAAGATTGTCTGAACTACTTTTAAGTTAACATGGAGACTTGGGAAAAACACTCCACTTCAAGTTTTTAAATGTATCTTTCTAGTCATTAGTGAAAAATGATCAAGGTAAGTATTTGTAAACTTGTGTGCATAAATCCCTTCTTTACATGAAACCATGAAAATGCACACATGACCCAGGCCTCACCGTGGGTCATGCATCCAGTACAGGTATTGATGCAAGAAGCAGTTTAGTGGGCTGGGGATATAGCTCAGTGGCTTAAGTGCCTGCCTGGCAAGCATGAGGTCGTGAGTTCAATCCCCAGTACCAAAAAAAAAAAAAAAGAAGCAGGTTAGTGTCCAGAACAGGACCCCAAATAGGGTCCCTATATGAGAGAGAACATAAAGGTGAAGAACTATGGGCTCATGGGCTTTAAGGACCATGAATACCAGTAGCTGTTGGAGCTTACTTAGGGACAAGTGCCTGAGAATGACACAGAGAAAAAGCAAGCAGGGTTGAGACATAGAAAGAGAGACAGGATCCCCTTTTATTAACCGAATTTATTAACCTCCAAATCTAGTGCTACCAATTTGAATTGTGTTCCCTTTGTAAATGGCAGCATTTAATAACTATTAGCTAGTGCTAGGGATTTAGCTTAGTGGAATAAGCACCTGCCTGGCAAGCACAAGGCAGTGAGTT
This sequence comes from Hydrochoerus hydrochaeris, assembly GCA_004027455.1. Lineage (NCBI taxonomy): Eukaryota > Metazoa > Chordata > Mammalia > Rodentia > Hydrochaeridae > Hydrochoerus > Hydrochoerus hydrochaeris. The sequence goes on from PVLA01005887.1 coordinate 42,574, forward strand.
TAATCCCTGGTACAAAAAAAAAAAAAAAAAATATTAGCTATTAATTTTTCCATCCCCAAATGTTCCCTCAAATTCACGTTGAGAGGATATCTACTTAACAATAGACTCTGCTCCTCGTAGGTATCATCTTTATGGTCAGTGCCTATCCTGATACATGTGCTTTGAGTGAGTGAATAAATTATAAAAGCATAAGCAAAACATCATTAGGGGCAATTTGATCAATGACAGGCAATGTGTTTTTTCACTAAGTGATTAAGCTCATAAAAGTAATCCTGATAACTCCTTCAATATACAGAATAGGTGAAGAAATGACCAGAATCCTAGTTTTCAAGAGTTTTCAGGTAAAGATCTGGGAAACAGCAGGAGGTGAGATCAAAGGCCAAGGTCCCAGAAAACTAAAGGAAGCACAATCAAAGGCAATTCTGACCAGGAGGTTTGACAAAGTTCTCTAATTTTAGTTCAGGCATCACAAGCTGGCAGTTCTGGAACTGAACTGGGCCCACAGAAATATGTTGTTTCGTCTGCACTCTGTTTCTCTCAAGTTCTTTCAGAACTTTGCATTTGAATGTCATGAGCTGGGAATAATACTGGCTGCAGCAGGTACTATTCTAAGTGCTTTGCATATTTGAATCCATTAATCCTCTAGAGAACATTTGCTGAATGCTTACAATATGCCAAGCACTATTTCAAGCACTTTATGTGTATTAACTCACAAGACGCTATAACAGCCCTCTCTTCACTTTATCTGTAAGAAAACTGAGGCAGAGAAGAATAGTAATTTCTTTGACTGCAATCATGCAGCTAGTAAATAGCAAAACCAGGATTTAAATGGAAGCAATTTGAGACCAAGTTTGGCCAGTGAGCTACAGTGCTGTTGTTGCCTCCTCGATTCTTAAATTCCATTAGCTCTACCTCTGGATGTTTCCTTCCAGTATTAAAGTTTGGGAGCCAGGGTCAGCACCACAACCTCATGCTTGCCAGGCAGGCACTTAAGTCATTGATCTGAGAGTATCATGTCAGCTTTCCGTTGGGTTTTACGCAATCTTCTTAAGAAATCACCTTTGTCACTGACCTCCCACACCTTCAAGAGTCACCATCCTACTGGACTTTCTTTAAGTCTTACACAAGCAACAAGAGAAAAATAAGAAAGGCTTCATCAAAATTAAAAGCATCTAAGCATCAAAAGTTGTTATCAAAAAAAATTTTTTTAAAGGGCCAGGGATTTAGCTCAGTGGAGTAAGCACCTGCCTGGCAACCACAGGTCATGAGTTTGATCCTTGGTATAAAAAAAAAGAATAAAGAAAATCCACAGGGCCAGAGATTTAGTCCAGCAGTATAAGCGCCTTCCCAGCAAGCATGAGGTCATGAGTTCAATCCCTGGTAACAAAAAAAAAAAAAAAAAAAAATCCACAGAATGAAGAAGATTCTGTATTTAAGAAGAGATTAATATAGAGTGCATAAAGAGCTCCTATAATTCAACTGCAATAGCAACAAGAAGAAGTAACAGCTCAATTCAAAATGAGCAAAAGTCTTGAACCAACATTTCTTCCAAGAGAATATACAAATGGCCAATAAGCACATGACAAGATGCTTAACTTCACTAGCTATATTAGCCAGCTTTCCCCTCTATGAGACACTATACCCAACACCCAAAACTTGGAGGAGAGGTTTAATCCAGCTCATAGTTTCAGGGGATTTAACTCACAGTTGGTTGGATCCAGGCAGAAACATGGCAGAAGGACATGGCAGAGCCTAGCTGCTTAGATCATGCAGGTCAGGAAGTAGAGCAGAACAGCCCAGAAGAACGAGGCCAGGGAATATGTTTAGTACCTAAGGACACACCTTCATCACACACACAAACACACACACATACATACAAACACACATGGACAGGGACACAGACACACACCCAGAAATGTACTCCATCAATCATTTGATATAATCAAACTTATCTGTCACATCTTACTCCTTGTCAACGTGACACATAAACACATCTGTTTAAACCATACTTACTCTCCAAATAAACACAATAATCAGTTAATAATTTCACCACTTGTGATACAACTATCTTGCATATTACCAAAGACAAATAACTCCTTTCAGAAAATTGCAGTGGTCCCAGTATTTTTCCAGCATTTTTCAAACATCAAAATCAAAGTCTCTTCTGAGATTCAAAGCAAACTCTTAGCTGTGAACCTCTGTAAAAATTACAAACACATTACATAATTCCAAGATACAATGGCACAGAGTAAACATGGCATTCCAATAAAGAAGAATAAGGAGAGAAAAAAGAACTGGACCAAAACAAAACTGAAATAGAGTAGAGTAAACATCAAATCCTGTAGGTAGAGGTCTGGGGTATAACTCAGTAGTGCAGCAACTGCCTGGCAAGAGCAAGGTCCTGGGTTCAATTTTGAGTAACTCACCTTTCCCAAAATCCTGTAGGTCCACACCTGGCATGGTACTGAGATGTCAATTCCAGAGGACTTTGGTGGTTCAGAGGACCACCATCATGGTCTTTCTGGTTCCAACCTACATGGCCTCTCTCTCTTGAGCTGGCTCTGATCACAGCCTGTAGCCCTCCTCAGCAGACATTATGTATTTCTGACATCTCCAACTTCCTGGGCTCTCCACTGCATTCAAATTTATTCAGTTTCACACACTATCCTGTCAGGGGCTCCTTGCATGGTCTCCCAGGCCTTCCTTTGAAATCTGATTGGAAGCCTCCCTAATTCCTCAACTCTTGAATCATGTGTGCCAGTAAAATCAGCATTGTGTGGAAAATGCCAAGGACTGCCACTGGTTTGAAGAGTAGCCGAGTTCTCATGGATCATGCCTGTGTTCATAGAAGTGTTAAAAGGTAGCAATAAATCAAATATCCATCAACAGGAGCAAGGAAAAACAAAATGTGACACACATACAACTGAACACTATTCTGCCTTAAAAAGGAATGAAATTTTGATAGACCTGAGGATCAATGGAACAGATTAGAAGATGCAAGCACAACTACAAAGACACTCAGCCACCTGATATTTGACAAAGGGGCTAAATATGTCCACTGGAAGAAGGATAGTCTCTTTAATAAATGGTGTTGGAAAAATTGGCTCTCCACATGCTGAAGACTGAAACTAGATCCATGCCTATCACCACGCAAAAAACTAAAGTCTAAATGGATCAAAGACCTCATTATTAAAACAAAAATACTAAATCTACTGGAAGACAAGGTAGGTAGAAGTCTTGGAGACATAGGGGTAGGCAGAGAATTCATGAACAAAACACAAATTGCACAAGAAACCTTTCAGAGAATCAACAACTGGGATCTCATATTCTTGAAAAGTTTTGCACTTCAAAAGAAATCACCAACAGAGTGAAGAGAAAACCCACAGAATGGGAAAGAATTTTAGCCAGTAACCCCTCAGACAAAGGACTTGTGTCCAGAACATATAAAGAATTGAAAAACATCAAGCCCCCCAAATTCAAAGACCCTCTCCAAAATGGATAAACACACAGTTCTCAGATGAAGATATACAAATGACAAAAAATACATGAAGAAATGTTCACCATCACTGGTCATTTGAGAAATGCAAATTAAAACATCACTGAGATTTCATCTCACTCCGGAAAGAATAGCTGCCATCAAGAAATCAACTGATAACAAATGTTGGTAAGGCTGCGAAGAAAAAGGAACACTGCTCCACTGTTGGTGGGAATGTGGCCTGGTGCAACCACTATAGAAATCAGTATGGAGAATTCTCAGAAGACTAAGATTGGAAGTTCCATTCAATCCAGCTATTCCTCTCCTGGGTATTTCCCCAGAAAAACTGAAAAGGTCACATCACAGTGATATATGTGCACCCATGATCATAGCAGCACAATCTGAAATAGTTAAATCTTGGAAACAACCAAGATGCCCATCAACTGCAGTGTGGATGAAAAAGATGTGGTATTTGTATACAATGGAATATTACTCAGCTATAAAAAAGGATGATCTTGAGGCCTTCATAGGTAAATGGAGACAACTTGAGACTATCCTTTTTCATTAAATAAGAATCATATTTATAAATATCACATTGTGTCTCTAGTGTAAAAAGTAATAACAGACATTGGAATAATAAAACCCAAAATGTGTAATTGCTATTGTAAAAAAGAGAGGAAAAGAAAGTGCTCTAGGCGGGGGATTTAGCTCAGTGCTTAAGTGCCTGCCTGGCAAGCATGAAGTCATGAGTTCAATCCCTGGTACAAAAAAAGAAAGAAAGAACTCACAACCTCATGCTTGCCAGGCAGGCACTTATGTTGCTGAGCTAAATACTCAGCCCCTACTTATTTTAAAGGATACAATTCAGGTTGAGGCAAGAGGATTGTTCCAAATTCAAGTCCAGCCTGGGTTACAAAGTGAGTTCAAGGCCAGCCTGAACTGCATAGTGAGACCCTGTCTCAAAAAGAAAAAAAGTATACAATTCAGTGTCACTAAATATATTCACAATGAAATATTTCTTTCTAGAAAGAAAGAAAGAAAGAAAGAAAGAAAGAAAGAAAGAAAGAAAGAGAGAAAGAAAGAAAGAAAGCTAGAGGATATAACTGCATGTGTAGGTAATATGTATAGATGACCATATTACTAAGTTTTTGTTAGATCATTGAGCAGAACTGTTTGCAGTCTCACTGTTTGAATGTCTACTTTGTATCCTTTAATTTTGTAACTTGAACTATTTCCAAGATGACAGTATGTAATTTATCAAGTAGTGATTTCTTAGTGTTTTTTTTTTTCTTTTGGAATTCTGTATTGATGCTACCCTTTTTTCTGTTTTGCTCTTTTTTTTCCTCTTTAAATAAAAATTTTTTTAAAAGGAATGAAATTTTTTTTGTCTTTTTTGAGACAGGGTCTCACTATGTGGTTCAGGCTGGGCTTGAGCTCACTTTGTAGCCCAGACTGGTCTCAAACTCACAATGATCATCCTGCCTCAGCCTCCCACCTCAGCCTCCCGAGTGCTGGGATTACAGGCGTGAGCCACCACACCTGGCTTAAGGAATGAAATTTTGAAACACAAAAAGATAAATATTATATGATTCCACTCACATGAGATACCCAGAATAGTCAAAATAATAGAGACAAGAAAGTAAAATAGGAGTTACCAGTGACTAAGAAGAATGAGGGTGGGGAATTATTGCTTAATTGATAGAAAGTGTCTGTTTGGGATGATGAAAAAGTTCTGGAAATGATTAGTGACAGTTGTACATCATTGTGAATATATTTAGTGACACTGAATTGTATACTTTTTTTCTTTTTGAGACAGGGTCTCACTATGCAGTTCAGGCTGGCCTTGAACTCACTTTGTAACCCAGGCTGGACTTGAATTTGGAACAATCCTCTTGCCTCAACCTGAATTGTATCCTTTAAAATAAGTAGGGGCTGAGTATTTAGCTCAGCAACATAAGTGCCTGCCTGGCAAGCATGAGGTTGTGAGTTCGATCCTCAGTACTGGAAAAAAATAATAACAATAATTTTTAAAAAATAATTTAAATGGTAAATTTATTTTATGTAAAATAAATTTGTGTACTTTATTATAATAAAAATATGCCTATACATAGTAATAAAGTTACACAAAAAGCTAAATTCTTGCCTATTCAAAATCAAACACTAAAATTGGAAACAGATTAGGGGAACAAGGAGAAAAGAATCTTTAAAGTCAGGCAAAAAGGTAAGAAAAAAATAGTTAGGCAGCAAATGCTCACCAAAAAAACAAAAAGGATAAATCTAAATGAGCATAATGGAGCAGGACTAGACTCTCAGCCACTGCCTAGAAGGCACGAAGTCCTAGGCTCACTCCCCAGAACCAAAAAAAGTAAATCTGCAGAAGACATGTAAGAAGCTTCTGAAAAGAAACAAAATGCCTTAGAAAAATTTTCAGAAAGAATTAAATATAATAATGCTTACTAATGTGTGACATATACATTGGTATGTGTATGCTGGTTTCCAGACAGACACATGCCAAGATAACAAAATAATTGTCTAAAATCTCAACTACTGCTGGGGATTTAGCTCAGCGGCATAAGTGCCTGCCTTGCAAGCGCGAGATCGTGAGTTTGACCCCCTGTACCAAAAAAAAAAAAAAAATCTCAACTACTGCGGATTAAAGTGCTCTTCCTTCCTTGGGCCATTTGTGGACTGCAGAGGGAGAGAACCAGGCCTCACCAGGAGGTTGTCCCCACCTGGAAACCATATCATTTTCATTGTTTTCTTGGATTGGGTTTTATTCTCTATTGTTTTGTTTGATGATGTTAAATCTGATGGCATGTGCAGCTATTTCCGGGGGGGGGGCTGTATTAGGGATCAAACTTACAACCTTGTGCTTGCCAGGCAGGCACTTATGCCACAGAGCTAAATCCCGAGCTTAGCAGCTATTTAAAAGACAGCAAGACATATTTTGGTAGCCATTTTGGATTTAATATTAGCTTATTTTAAAGTCTTTATTGCATTCGTTCTTTTGTTTTCATTATTTCTCCTCTACTCTGTTCTGTTTGATTTTTAGTGTCCAAAGGTGTCTGCAGCTATTTTGAAGACAACAAAAGGCATTATGGTAACCATTGCTGCTTTTGTAAGGTTTTGAAGTTCTATATCACTTATACTAGTTTATTTTTATTGGTTTTATTGTTTTATTTTATTTTATTTTATCTTCCTTAAAATTAAAAAAAAAAGCTTCAAAAAATAAATAAAGAGCTCTCACTTGAAGTGAGTTTGATTGAAGAATAGAGTCCCAAAATTTTAATTACAGCAAAAGTCAATTAGGACACCTACAATGTCCTTGGGCGCTTTCAATCCTTTCCAATGAAATGACACAAAAATTCTTAAATGCAAATGTGCCATTAAACTGTCAATTAGAGCCTAGCATATTTTAAACAAAATGAGCTGCAAACTCCATAATTACAAAGCAAGGTCATAAGGTTGTAAATTCTTGTGCAACTCTTTGTCTCTTCAGTTGGAGCATTTTAGACTCTCCCAAACTTTTAAATTGATCCACATTAGGTTAACGAGGGGCATGGGAGTCATAATGTGACAGGAATACTTGTTTATTGAAGAGGAAATTAAATTCATTCCCATCATGGGCCATTAAGTCGCTGGGTGACCTTGGTTAAGTCACTCAACATCTCTGAACACTAGTTTCTTTTTATGAAACAAGGACAAAATAACCTCTGAAGTCTCTTTAACTCCCTTTGAAAACTAAAATTTCATTCTGTCTTCTCTTTCAATGACATGTTTTGCTTCTCTTTACCAAATATGTCAGTAGTAAAGAGAACTGAATTGAAAAATGTGCTTTCATAAACCTCTTGTAAACTGACACATTCATCCAATCCCCCAATTTACTATCTCTTTTTTTCTTTTTTGTAGTATTAGGGATTGAACCCAAGGTCATAACACTGAGCTACCCTAGTCCTTTATTTTACTTTTTTTTTTTAATCAGTACCAGGGATTGAACTCATGACTGTGCGCTTGCAAGGCAGGCACTTATGCCACTGAGCTAAATCCCCAGGCCCTAATTTACTTTTTTTCAGTAGCACATGTTTGCAGCAAGTGCAGTTTATAGTCATCTTTCAGAGTGGATATGGGTACACAATACAGCTTATTTCTTTTTTCATTCCCTTCACCTTCCCTCCCACTGCCCTCCCTCCTCTAAATTGCTTTCTCCCATTTTCATTCTTGTTTGTACTATTAATAGTAGTCCATATTTGAAACATAGGTTTCATTCACTGAGATTATTCGGTTCCTGTACTTGGCATCTTTATACTTCTCCTTCCACCCTCCTCTCCCTTGACCATAGTCTCTTGGACCCCTTCCCATTTGCAAGAAATTTATCCCCTTGCCTCCTTCTATCCTTTCTTGATCAGGCTCTTTGTTTGTACTCACTCTGCTCAAATGAGAGATATTGTCCAGCATTTAAGTTTGAGTGTCTGATTTATTTCACTCAACATTATATTTTCCAGGTGCATCCATTTCCTATAAATGTCTTGAATTTGTCCTTCTTTATAGCTACATAATATTCCACTATGTATAGATACCATATTTTCTTTACCCAGTCATCTGTTAATGCATATTTATTTTGAGACAGGGACTCACTAAGCCATCAAGTTGTCCAGACTAAGCTGGAACTTGCAATCTTCCTGCCTCATCTTCTCAGAGCACTAGGATTAGAGAAATGCACCATCACACTTGCTTTACTATCTTCTTGTGTCCCAGTTCTTCACATCCTAGGTTGTCTAGAAAAACTCTGAACCATCCCCCTTTGTTTTTGGTACATGTCATTTTGGTCCATGAAAGATTTAAAATAGTCTAATTTCACTTCTAAGAAAAAATTCTCTTACAGATACATTGTACATAATCTCAAGACCAAATTCTTTTTTTAAAAAAATCCATGCTTTCAGTGTTTACTCGGTTTCTTCTCCATGAAAACAGGAGAGTGGCGTATACTGAAGGAAGGGATGCTAAATGCATGCAGACTGGGTGTGGCTGAGCTCCAGCCAACTGCTGCCCTTTCTCTCCTGATGGCTGAACACCAAAAAGCATTCCAGAGCTCTTCTCTCCCCTCATGCATCTCATCTGAGAATGAACTCATTTGTGCTGCAAGTCATCTCATTTAGGAAAACCTAGATCCCAACAACAACAGCTTGAGAATAGAATTGAGAGTAGAAAGGCAACCTAAAAAGAGAAGTCATATACAGGCACAAATTCCCAATAATGAATGTGATCGTTGTGTATATATAAATTGTACCAATAAATTTAGTTTTAAAAAAAAAAAAGATAACCTGAAAAATAAAATAGTCATTCATCTATCTAAATTCACAAAAGAAGTTCTGGTGCTCAGTGTATAGCCAGTCTATGCAAGAAAGGTAAAGAATATTCTACTCTTTTCTGCCTAATAGTTTCATAATATTAATTCATTGTTGGTTGAGAATACAACATCAAAACTCCACCACTGACTGTGACAACCACAAATCCTGGCTAGGTCATTAGCACAGGGGACTGACATGTGCCTAATCCACCTGCCATGTCTAGCTGGGGTGTTCTCAGTATGGATGGAACTTATGTTTTGCAAAATTTTAAAAATGTGAAGATACCAGGTTTTAATGGAATTCCATTGTACCAGCATATGTATTTTATGCAAAATTTCTTAAATTTGTATTTGAATAACATTTTAAATAGTGAAGGCTGCATAACCACAGCTATGGAAAGTGATATGTGAACCAATCAGGAGCTGAGCCAAAGTGAGACTCAAGAGCCAAAAAGAAATCCCACTAATGAGATTCCCTCCTGTGTTCATCAAGCACCACTGAGCAACACCTCTTACCAACTATTTTAGCACTCTGGGGGATCCATAAAGTTTACAACGATCACACCCCATAGTAGGGTGTGGAAAGTGCTGTGGAGAGGCATAGAGACAGTGTTCTGTTTCCTCTGAGAAGATCATCACAAAGCTTCAGGTGACCTGAGGAAGAGAGGGGAAGCCATAGCTCCCTTCAGCTTCCAGTAAGGTCAGATTAGAGCAGACCTCATGAGATCTTCGACCCAAAAACAGACAAGTAAGGACACAGGTATCCTCCCAGAATGATGCCAACATCAGTATGGGGCTGGAGGGGGAAATGATTTTGCCTCATTGCAGACATGGTCTTTGCATATGGAGCCAGGCTCAGCTCTTCAGCCCTGATTCAGTACAGGATCTCAGAGATCCTGGGAGAAATGATAACTCAGATAAGCCATTATTAGAATATAGATGAAGAGAAAGACAAGAAAGAAGGTCCACAAGTGATAATAATCTTTCCTCAGCCTAAATCAGGGGAGGACAATCTTGCTGTCAAGAAACCTTTCCACCTAAAAAGCATAGAGAAGGTGAGGTACAATCAACTCCTGAACAAAAGGAAAGAGGAACAAGACTCTCTGATGAGTGAAAGAAGAGGAGAAAGTATTCATCTTCTAGAAAATTCTAGTTTGAACTAGAGGAAGAGCTACACATGGGAGAAAGAACAGCACAAGTTGCTGATGAGTGACCAAGACATCAAGACCAAGGAATGAGACTGAGGAGCTGATGACACAAAATAGATGTTCAAGTATAGTCATTATATAATTGAGTGCACAGGTTCATTGGCCCTCACAGATGAGAAGACTCAAATCAACAGGAAGCCAAGTCTTTATGTTAGAACAAGCAAGATGCTCTTGAGAAAAACTGTGCTCCAGAGTCCTTCTCCAACCAGATCAGATGGCTGTCTCACAAACAGTGCATAGGAGAAAGACATTTCAACAACAACAACAAAAAAAGGAGTGGCCTGAAACTCCAACTCCTAGGACCCAGGAATACAGAAGTCTAATACTTCAAAGAGAGAGATTAAGGGAAGTTGAGATGAAAGGACTCACCAGTTGGCTGTTGGGAGTGTAGACAGGCAGACATAGAATAGCTGGGCCAGAAGCAGGAGGCCCAGAGCTACTGAATGTTTAGTTACTGAATGAATGTGGAAAGTAAAGGCAAGGCTTCAAAACACCCTGAAATCACAGACTTAAAGTTAGGATCCCAATGTCCCAGGGAGTCTGCAATGCTCAGCTGATACTAGCAAATGGATTCATGACTGTCTTGTCTAGAAAAGCAGATGGCATCAGTCCCTAAAGGACACAGTCTCTGCACTGGTGCTAGCTTTGATCTCATCCCATCTTCCAGGGTTTCTAGAAGAATCATCTGAAACTCCTGTAAAATTCTCAAGAAGTTAAACATTACTCACACAAATATAAATATATGTAAAGCATGTTATTTAGTTCATTAATTAATGAGGGAGCCAAAAGATGATATGGCTCATTCAAAGAATGTTTTGGAGATCTAGGTCTTTCTTGAGCATTTGGAAGAATGTTAAAATGAGCAATAAGTCATAACCTTTGTATTCTCTTTTCTTCTAAATAGAAATTATTTGGAAAATCTACATATTAACATGTAACTTCCTTAAGTCTGGAAACTTTAATTCAGAGTAATGGGTACACTGAAGAAATCATATTTTCCTGCCTGGATAATGAAGTACTTCTTGCAGAGGCCTGCTGAAGCACGGCCCCACATGATTTGGAGAGGGGTTGGGGGTATAGCCTGAAATCTTGCACATGCTAAGCATAGAATCTACCATACCTACACCTCAAACCTTTTCCATATGATACTAAAAGGATATATTACCCATTTTTTGTACTACTTCCAAGTTATACATAATCTTGTCTTAACTCTTTAATGTTTAATTTTGCAAAAGACATTGCATAAATTGTCATTAATCACAAGTTAAACTTTTAAAAACCAAACTTTCCATACAAACTGTTAACCTTGGCCTTGGTCTGTTGGCAAGAGAAATGGTATATGAGGAAAAAGAAGACATGGCTGATTAGAAAGATGGCACAGATGGCGGAGGGAACAGTTAACCCAGGCCGACCTCAGCCATCTGCTTGCCTCCTGACTATTCCTGCCTTGTTGATGATGTCACCCTAAAGTCAGTCATTCCCGTTCTTTGAGTCAAATGAACCACCTGAGTGTAGTTTCCTGGAGAAGCAGCTCCTACTGTCAAAAGCCAAATGCATTCTCTGCAGAAAGGGTAGTTTCTCAGGGAGACGAGGACAGAGACCACCCTTTGAATGTGGCACAAAACACAACCTCGAGCCTTGCCCCAAGACAAAAAGTAGCTAGAACAGGTGGTGTGGCACTTCAGGAAATATCTGCTCAAGAGGAGATAGTTAAAGCACCCAGTTCCACACAGGACCAAGAGTAGGTAACAACCTCACCTATCATGGAAGAAAGAACCATCTCTTACAGTGAATGCTCATGAAACCAATTTCTCTTTATTTCTAGCTTTCTGTTGTAATCTAACTCAAGCGCCGCCATTCTGTTCCGTATGCGCCACTCCCTTTGACCTCTAAAAAAAAAAAAACAAAACAGGATGTCCTGTTTCCTCAGGAATGCACAGGTGTGGCACCCCCCCACATCTTTGCAGTTTTTTCCCTTTATAAACCACTCCCAAATCTTAGCCTAGTTGCACAGCAGTGTAAATTCCACCCTCACTCTGTGTCGCTGGACACCAGCCTAAATAAAAAAACACTCTCTTCTTTTCCCTCCAGGACATCTTGGCCTTTTTATTCTTTTTGCCTTTTACAATTTTCATTTTATTTTGGGGTGGCAGCCTTTTGGGGTATAACATTTGGGTGCTCTCTGGGATTAACCCCAAGGACCCCCAAAAGGGCTCCCCTTTTTCTTTCTCAAGTCATTTCATTGGGTCAGTACTCTGTAAGTATCTTTTCTATGTATGCTTTTCCTTTGTTCGTTTGTATTTTGGCACACATTTGCATTTGGTAGAGGAGCCTGAGTGCTCTTTCTGCACCGGAGCGGGACACTCTCTGGGTTTGGGAGCATTTTGCCCGTTGGTACGGTTGGGTATTGGTATTTACCCATTCATAGTTTGTGACCAGGAACTGCTTTTCGCTTGACTCTGTTCCAGATCTAATGCTGCCTAGGGGATTTCATTGGTATTTCCTTCTAGGATGCTCGAGAGTGGACAGAAGGGGGTGTGTGTGCATTGTTGGTGTTTTTAATGTCTTCTGTGTTGCCTTATTGTGTGTGTGTTTAACCGACCATTTTCTTACTAGTCACCATGGGTCAAGGATCTTCATCTGTGCCTTTAACTTCTCTAACTCTAGTTCTTAATCATTTTAAGGAATTTAAGCAAAGAGCCCAGGGATACGGAGAACCTGTTCATCCCAGGAGACTTCACATGCTCGCTTCCTTGGAGTGGCCTTGTGGAGTCCCTGAATGGCCATCTGTCGGTAGCTTCGACATGGCTATCGCGGAGGCAGTCCAAAAATACGTCTTTGGCCCTCCGACTCATCCTGACCAAATTGTCTATATACAGATTTGATCTTATTTTTGATTCTCCTCCCTGGTTAAGAAAAGTTTGTTAAGGCTTCCAGGCACTGGAACAGAAAACACCAACAATTTACACTGCTGTGCGACTAGACTAAGACTTGGGGGTGGTTTATAAAGGGAAAAACTGCAAAGGTGGGGGTGGGGTGCCACACCTGTGCAATCCTGAGGAAACAGGACATCCTGTTTTGGTTTTTTTTTTAAAGGTCAAAGGGTGTGGCACATACAGAACAGAATGGCGGCGCTTGAGTTAAATTACAACATTGGACATGCCACAAACCACACAGGAGCATAGAATTTATATGAAAAACAAAATAGTTTTTTTAAAAAATAGGTTGACTTTTTTTATAAGATCATGTTATGGTACTTCTCCTTGGATGAACTATTGCATTTAAAAAGAGAAAAAAGTATTCCTTTAAGAGTCCCCAGTATCAAGGAAGAAATATTGAAGAATTGGGATTCACACCATAAAGGCGTGACCTGAGAGATCGGAGAGATTAAATGCTTCTCCCAATCTAACATAGTAGTCCTGGGGCTAGCAGTAGCCCAGTTGATGGGAGCAATGCTTTTTGAGATAGAAATTCCAACTATGTTCTCTGTGATTTTATTTCTTTTTTCCCTCTCTCTCTCTCTTTAAACCACATAACTAAAATGTTTCCAAACCCATAGAGAATAATCACTCCCTCCTCAGTTTAACAGCATGCATGGGCAAGAAAAGTCAGGTTAAAATTAACATCTTTAGAGCAACCATAAATGGAAAAGGCCCTGACATGTAGCCACCAGTGTGGCTAGGAAGTCAAAAAAGTAAGAGGCACACTCTGCCTTTGCTCTGAATGGGCAATTTAAGAGATTGTGTGACCAACCTGAATGTCACCTGAGGTCACTATGTCCTTTGATCATCAGACCAAAGAGCCTGACCTAATACAAATCATAAACTCCAGATCATTCTTCCCAGGCCTTGCCTTCTACCCTAAAGGTCTGATCAAGCCATTTTTCTAAACAAAGACTAGTCTTTCCTAAAGCCAGCTGTCAGAATAATTTTTAACCCAACTGCACATAGTTCTTGGGGCTCTTTCTGAACTTGCAGTCACCTTCCCTTTTGACTCTACACCCTGTACCACAAGGGGTCCCCTCTTTGCAAAGCATCCTCAAAAATGAGGGTCTGAGGTAGACCCTACAGGCATTTCAGTTCAAGAGTATAAGTAAATAACAGCCTCAACCAGAGCTAAGGCAAAAGCGTCCTGCTCTGCCAGAGCTACCACAAATTGAAGGCCAGAACCTAATCCATTACTATTTAATTTTGCTGAAAGGAACCACTTGTCTTCATTAAATGTTTTAACTTTTAGCTCCAAAACCACAGTTTTCTTATTAAATGTATGCTTAGGTCAATGTTTTAGCCACTAGAAACACCTTATATAGCAAAATGTCACCCAGAAAGGCCTTTCTCCCTAATTAATTAATTTCAAATGAAACAGGAAGAGCATGGGCTCTAGAATTTGACTGTGCATGTTCAGGTAGTGGCATCATTTACTATCTGAGCATGGTATTTAACCTCCATGGACCTCAGTTAATTCATCTATAAAAAGAACGTGTAACAATTGCACTTATCTCTTAAAGCCATTGTGAGGAGAAAATGAAAACATTTAAAGTATATTTTGAGCTTTGGTGCCTTCTAAGAACTCAATGTTACCTATTGTTATTCTTGCCCAAAGGAGGCACTTTGATCACTTTCCTATCATGAAAACAACTTCCTCCCAGGCATCCCAGTTAATTTAGGGGAGGAGGGAGGGAGGAGAACCACTGAGCTTCAGCCCTGACCTGTCTTTCTTGAACTTCCATGGGCTCAAAAGGGATCAATACGTCACAAGAGTCTAACCTATCAGACTCTATTCTCATCAGTCTTGTCCTTATTCAGGGTAGCACATGGCAGAGGGACAGCTCATGGTGGCAGAAGACAGCAAAAGCGAGAGAGAGACAAACCTTTATCTCCCTTACATTGTATCCAATCTATTGGAATTAAGGCAATGAAAATCCGATCAGTGAATTAGTCCAGCAATCACTCACCCTTAATCCTACCTATAATCCCAGAATTGCACTAGGAATCTATCACACACTCCAGATTCAGCCACCTCAGAAAAAAATCCTATGACTGCATAAGGCTTTGAGAGGGTATCTCGATAGAAACCATAACAGTGTGAGAAAAACAGAGGAATCTTAATCTTTCAAAATGTTGTTTCTCTCAATGAATAACTCTTCAACTCCTGTCTGTGTGTTGGTACTCTTTCCATATGAACCATATTCCACTTTTCTGGGGTAGGCTATCCTGCCTCAGAATTACCAAATTACCTGTTTCAGTCTCCACTCTCATGCAGTAATTCCTCAACAGCCCTGAGGTTGATACATGGACAGTAGTTTCCATTTTCCAAGTCTCCAGGAATGTTGCCTCTCCCACATGTGCAGCTCTCTCTGCCAAGCAGTGAGAAGGCAACAGGTCTCCAAAGGACAGAGAAAATGAGATCTATTCCTGCATAGAACTATGAGAAATAGATCTATGAGAAAGACCATGTAGGTCATTTAGACTATCAGTTACCCATGGAAGAATCCTCTTCACAATGCCTCAACAATTGAATATCACCAGAGATGTGCAGCTAAATATCTTCAGTGTTCAATCAAGCCTGAAACTTAAATGATATTGAAAATATAGAATTCTATACTATAAAGATGAACATAAGTTCAAAGTGGTGCAGCTCATTCGATAATTAAACTAATGCTCCCTAGAAGCGTAGTAACTTGTTTGAATATAAAACCACACTAAGTCACGTTGCTCCCTCTTCCCTGTGGTAACTCCCTGACTCAGTCTTCATCAGAGCTATCACATCCCCTCCTAAGTCATCTCTACTCCTAGCCTAACACCCCCAGATGCTCAAATTATCTTTCCTGTGACATGTATGTGATTTTTGTTGTCCTTCTTTTGGAAGATATATCAACCAAGTCTGGGCAGGAAAGAGATGATGTCCTTATATTTGGGTAACTTCAGTTTAATAAAGAAACCATTTGCAAAAGTGTACACAGAGTATGAAGAAACTAAAAGAAATTGTACAATACCCAGGGGTATTACCATTCCAGATTTGAAAAACAAAAAACAAAACAATTAGCAGCACATGGAAGAAGGGCGAACTACAGAAAAAGCATTTTCTATAAGGAACTGTGAGCTTCAGGGGCATGGGGTGCCCTTATGGGAAAGGAGCCAGTGAAATTAGTACCCCTCAAAAAAAAAAAGAAATTAGCACCCCACTCTCTCTCTTCTCCTTAACTCTAACCTTCTTCCAGTGCTCTCCATTAGCCAGATACCATTAGAAGCTTGAGGGAAAGGAGCCCATCTACGTAATTTGTATACACTGACTCCTGGAGCACAGAGAAGGATGGTGAGAAAATCTGAGGGGAAATGAAAAATAGCCAACACAGAGAACATCTCCTGTCTATGTCTACCCTATGGGCATTCCATTCATTCAAACTGAATAACAGGGCTAGGGATTTAGCTCAGTGGTGTAAGCGCCTGCCTGGCAAGTGCAAGGTTGTGAGTTCAATCCCCGGTACCAAAAAAAAAAAAAAATTGAGTAACAATACTCAATTTCTTCTGGGAACCCTTGCACCCCCATCCCCCTCCATGTTGCTTAAGCCTGGTCACTTGCATCTCTGACTTCAGAAGTTATGTGACTCAAGTCTTTCCCATCAGAGTATCACAAGCATCTGATCACAATGATTGGCTCAGAGATAAGTATACAACCCAATTAGAGACAATGCGAAGCAAGTTCTGCAAGAAGCACAATATCCTTTCCTCTACATTGGAAGACATCAGCCCCAAACAGCTGGAAGCCCCAAGAAATAGCCTGAATAAAGTGCAAGTCAATTCAGAGGAAGGTAGAACCAAGAAAGAAGAAAACTTAGACCTGGGCCGGGGATTTAGCTCAGTGGCATAAGCGACTGCCTGGCAAGCATTAGGTCATGAGTTAGATCCCCGATACCAAAAAAAAGAAAAAAGAAAACCTAGCCCTGCTAATAGTATTTGAGTTCCAGGACCTGACTGTGCCTGCAACCTACAGTGTTCAATCAAGCCTGAAACTGAAATGATATTGAAAATATGGAATTCTATACTATAAAGATGAACATAAGTTCAAATTCTGGCTCCATCACCTTCTAGATAGCACTGGGAAACACTTTGATCTTCAAGATCTTTGACTTTAAAACAGGATTTATAACATCTTATGCTTTCATAGGCTTATTGAAAGCACTAAGCAACATCACACAATCGAGGGTCCTTTGTAAAACGTGAAGCATTGTACAAATGTCACAGACCCCTCCTCAGATCATTCCTACCTTCAGATGTACCACCAAGGGGACACAGTGTTCTGCGGTCAGGGACACACAGCAATCTAAAATTACTTCCAAAGTTGAGTAATGACATATTGAACAGCAGCTGTCAAGAGCAGTGGCAATCTCAACGATGCCAAATAGAGAAGAGAAAGACAAAAATTGACAAAATTGGCTTTATTTTAAAGAGACAGACTGGAACCAGCATCTAAGAAACAGAATAGTGAGGTAAAGTTTGCTGAATTAAAACTACATCTGCAACAATGTCAGAGCAGAGAAAGCGGCAAAACTTCAGAAAAATAGCCCATGCTCTAGGGGCACTGTGATTCAGGCTGCAACAGTCACAGCTGGGTAGCAGCAGTGTCAAAGTCAAAAATCATGCAACAGACAAGATGGACTGCTTCCCTGAGGACAGAACTGTTGAAAAGAAAGGCTCAATACGTTACAACCATGAAATATTGGGAAAGAATAAAGGCAAAGAAGCCCGTGAGGGGAGCAGTAAAGCCAGGCTCAGAAAAACAAAAAGATATCAAAGATGTCACAGTTGAAGCTGACTCTGAGCATAAGCAGGGAATCTGAGAGCAGTTCACCAAGTGGCCAAACCCCATGTGGAAATTTCAAAAGTGGAATGGGAAAAATCCAGCACACAGCTAGGAAAATGTCTTACCACAGAGGCGAAAGAGAAAAACACATGTGCAAAGTGCTTCCATGTGCTCATCAGTAGCTCACCCTCCCAAATATGAATACCAGACTCGGATAAAACCCTGGGCTTTTTGCTGGTCCCATGACTCAATTTTATTATAGGCTAAAATCAAGAAATAAATGAAAAGTTAACTTGAATGTACCACTGTTGTGCCAAATGCACAATAATTTACAAATGGCATAAAAACTGAAAAATAGGTCTTGAAAAGAATTAAATCTTTCTTGTCCAGCTGAAGAAAAAACTTAATTTCTTACAAAATACTCAAAAGAAATGTATTTTTAAAATTATTTTCAGCATATGTTTCTAGCAAAGCACTGTGTTAGGTGCTATGTAGGACAGGAGATAAAAGCACCATGATCCTTTTCCTCACACAGCTAACAAGTTGGAAAGGAAAATCTCACCAGCCCAAGATAGAAGGTAGCCTACAATACTTCAGGTGGGACAAACCAATCCTAAGCCAGCACCTGCAGGTGTTTGCTCCACTGACATCACAAAAGAGAGTGTAATCGTTTGGCATAAGTCAACTAGAAATGATTCGGTGACACTTTCTCCTCCCTCACACCCACCCCCTCCAAACAGAGCATCGCCAAGTCTTCGCCTGTCTTCCTCCAGACTGTAGCTTGAGTCTTCCTCTTGCTTCTATCCCCACTGCTCCTGCCTTCTTTCAGGCCCATGTCAACTCTTGTTCCTGCTTATCACCTTAGTCCTGTGATCTTTCCCCTATGATTAATCCTCCACCAAGAAACCAGAGTAATCTTTTTAAAGGCAAATTAGATCAAAATCTGCTCATGGATGTCAAGACACAAAGGAAATATCAAATCCTCCAAGATTCTCTGCATCTTCCCACCTATGAAAACTCCTCCAGACTCATTTCATGCCACTGACTGCCTCACTCATCACTCACCACTCTCCATCCTCCCTGGCCTTCACTCAATTCTATGAAAACACCACACTCTTTTATCACCGAAGGATTTTAGTATATGATATTCCATGTCTGCAGTACCCTCTCCTCTCACTCTCTCCTAACTCTTATTCAGCCTTCAAGTTTCAACTTAAAATTTACATCATTGGCAAAATCTTTCTGTTTTCAAAGTGCTCTATGCTTTCCTTTACCGTAGTTGGTAATTACACAGTTATTCTATGTTTGCTTGATATCCAATTCCCCATAATACAAAGAAGTGAAAAACTGTTCTCCACCTCATGCCCACCAACTGGCATATTTTGTGGCACCCAGAGAGACACAAAAAATTTTTTGCTTAATAAAGGAGTATGTACAAATATAGAATATAATGTACAAATGTATAAGTTCTGTGCTCTTTTAGAGGACAATCTAATAGACACAAATCAATAGAAAGTAAAATAAAATAGATTTTTAAGAACCACATGTAGGACAGCTTATATGTTCAGTACAGTAAGGCAAGACTAGGATGGCTACTGTACCTAAAACCCATCATCATCATCAAGCTCTGGTGGCTTAAAAAACAGTATAATAGAAGCGAACATTCCACATCTATGGGCAATTTATACAGTCATGCAGAGATCCAAGTTCCTTCCACACTATTTCTCCACTCTTCTTTATAGTGTTATCTTCATCTGCATAGTTGTTTGTTTGTTTTGTTTGTTTTGCGGTACCAGGGATTGAACTCACAACCTTGCGCTTGCCAGGCAGGCGCTTATACCACTGAGCTAAATCCCCAGGTCCCATCTGCATAGTTTAAGCTAGGAAAAGATACATCTAAATTGTGATTCACAGGAGGAAGGATGGAGACATACAAGCAAGACTTAAGCCACAGCTTAAGCCACAGATGCAGATATCCCCTTTATCCACATTTCATTACCAAGAATTTGACTGTTACCTGCAAGGGAAGTTGGAAAATATAGTCCCTGGCTAGGCAGCGGTATCCCTGTTACAAATCTGTTACTACAGAAGAGTCAAAAAATCTGTTGGGTGGACAAGAATAGTCACCATACTCTTGAACTGGATTACAAAAATAAAATCTAGCTACATATTTATCTAAAAGGTTGAAAATGAGTTGAGAAAAGATGCATAAGACGAAAGTTCATCAAAAGTCATTTTGGAGGCATATTAATAATAAGCATAATAATACTTACTGTGAAGAGCATCAGCAGTGCCTGGTCTACTTGTTAAAACAATAACCCATATTTTTAAAAATCTCCCTGAGGCAGCACTCAGGAGACTGAGGCAGGAGGATTGCTTCAAGTTCGAGACCAGTCTAGGCTACAAAGTGAGCTGAAGGCCAGCCTGAACTGCATAGTGAGACCCTGTCTCAAAGAAAAAAAAAATCTCCCTGATGATTCTTCATAATTAGATTAGCTTGTTGCATTTTTTATGTAAAATACCAGTGCTGTCTTATATGAAGTTGTCTGAATTCAATACCAGCAAAAGGAAAATCTGAAATAATTGAACATGAGTTATTCTGGCCAGTGTATGTTTAAATATGTCTGTCTGTCTGTCTGTCTGTCTGTCTGTCTGTCTGTCTGCCTGAGCAGACTGTAACTTTAAAGTCCTCTATATTGGATGTTCTTCTTGCATTTTGCCTACAAAACAGTGGCCATCCTCTCACTCTGTAGCATATACTTGATCCTGATGACCAATTTGGGTTGAGTAAAGTGGTGGATTAGCCCTTGGCACCTGCACAAATTTTTCTCATCATTATTTTATATCCATTTCTTTCTTGCCAGTATGCATGGACAGAGTCATCACCTCCTTTTTCTTTTTTATTTTTTAGTACATGTTTATGATGCATAATGAATACATTCATTGTAGCATTTGATACATATCACACATAATCCTTTTTACTTCCCATTCTGATGGATACATTCATATTTTGACAATAAAAATATATTTTTTGTGCATGCTATTTTTCTATTCAAATATTTTGTTTTCATTGTTTGTTATTTGTTTGTTTGTTTGTTTGTTTGTTTCTGAGACAGGGTCTAGCTATGTAAGTCAGGCTGGCCTTGAACTCATGGTGATTCTCCTGCCTCAGCTTCCTGAGTGCTGGGATTACACATATGTGCCACCACACTCAGCAACTCAAGTATTTTTGAGTGAACAATTTTACCATAAATACATTTTTGCAAATCACCTTCATATTGATCAGAATCATTGGTATCTAGATGATTTCAATTGTTTCCTTAGTAGCAGTGCATATTTTTCAAATTATTATTATTATCTTATTTAAGGATTAAAAGAATAATCCGTACTTTAGTAAGGAAGGTGGAATGTTCTTAAAATTGAGGGGTTTTTTTTCTTAAATCATATTACTTATTTGAAAATTTGCACTTGCAACTTTGTCCATATAATCCTAAAAAAAGTCTTTGATTCAAAACATAAGCAATCACAATAAAATCCAATGTCTCTGCAAATAGACACTGTTTTCAAAGAAGTATATTTAGGTCAAGAACAAAACCTAACTGGATGCTGTAACTGTTTCCTGGTGTGATTTATCACTTTTTTTTTTTTTTTTTTTTTGCAGTACCAGGGATTGAACTCATGACTTCACACTTGCCAGGCAGGCGCTTATGCCGCTGAGCTAAATCCCCAGACCTTAACACTTCTTTCTACCCATAGACAGGTTGGTTCTGAAAGACTTTTCAGTCTGTGTGTAAATCTAAGGAACAGCAAATTCCAGGGATAGACAAAATGGACATGCTTTTTGCTCTGGGACTTTGCTTTGCTTCCATCTCTTAATGTTCATTAATATGGAAAGTTTCATGCAAGAAGCTAACTGTGTCATTCTGTAGCTGTCCTAGACAAAGACTTTATGATCGGTTATGTATCCTAATCCATTATAGCTGCCCAGGTCTGGGCAGAGACCTCACTAGTTCCCAAATTACTCCTCCAACTCTAATGTTAAATAAATGAGCTATTTGGACAGGTGCACACCACACAAGAAAGTCCACTGTGGTGCAGGGCCAGTGCAGCTTCTAACACAGGTGATACCCTCATTAGTTCATCATGCCTGGCTACTTACTGCTCTAAACACACAGTGCAAATCAACTCATTTACTCCTTACAACAACCTTTTATTTAGTGTCTCGATTTTACAAATTAGGAAACTAAGGTAAGGAGAATTTTTTAACTCTCTTTTTTTTTCAGAGATGAAAGGTACAAGATCACAGAGCTAGGAAGTAATAGGACTGAGATTTGAACCCAGTCTAGGGAACTTCAGAGATCACACTTCATTACAAGGCTGTACTGTCTCATAGGGCTGAGCAATAAACTTGAAAGGGAAATACGGTTGCTAATTTTAATTCTTGTAGTAACTTGCATGGCTTTGGCTCTTTTTCTTTAAAAAAAAAATGAGAGAGCTGGACATGGTGGCATTTGCCTGTAATCCTAGCACTGTGGGAGGCTGAGATTGGAAGATCCCAAATCAAGCTCAGCCCAGACAACTTTCTTTTTTATTGAACTCATGACCTCAAGCTTGCAAGGCAGGATTTATGCCGCTGAGCTAAATCCCCAGCCCCAGGCAGAAAACTTTCTGAACTCAGACTTGCAGACAGGAAAACAGTCTCCCTTTGTTTGCTCTGGTAGGGCATTTTGTGAAAATTTTCAATCCCATTTTAAAGTTAATCCTAGCCAGGTGTGGTGGCACATGCCTTGTAATCTCAGCACTTGGGAAGCTGAGGTAGGAGGATCATTGCAAATTTGAGGGCAACCTAGGCTACAAAGTGAGTTCGAGGCCAACTTTGAAGTATATAATGAAACTGTATCTCAAAAAGACCAAAAAGTTAAATTAAATTGAATTAATCCTAATTTTCCTCAAGGAAATAATCATAGGCATTTTTGAGAAATGAGCTTACAAAATATTCATGAAAGTTTAGAAGCAGAATTAAAGGTGAAATTTTTCTCTTTTATTTATCTAAATGTTCTATAAACATTATTAAAAAGTAACATAAACATGAATCACTTTTGTCTTTTAAAAGAGGCTTTTAATATTTGAAATAAATGAAAAAGTTATTAAATATCCTTTCACTCTAGAATCCTGTGACTTGACTAGAGAAAGCAATATCGGGTTTAAAGTGACATTAAATCTCAAGCTAACACAAGTCATTTGAACACATTAGAGATTGAAAAAATGTTTAAGTATTAGATTTGCTGCCCTTATTGATTACAAAAAAGAAAGACAAAACCATAATGGTGTACACCTCTAATCCTATCATTTGGGAATCTGAGGAACAAAGATCACATGTTTTGGACCAACCTGGGAAATTTAGCAAGACCCTAACTCTAAATAAAAAAAAAAAAATTAAAAATATTTTTAAAAAAGGAAAAGGGCTGGGGAGGTAGCTCAATGTGAAGGCCCTGAGTTCAAACCCCAAAGCTTCCTCCAAAAAAACCCCACAAACTGCTGCTGATGTTCTACCTGTATCCCACCCCAAGTCCCCACCCTTGCCCCAATTCTGCCTGCTTTTTCTCTGCAAACTTTTTATGTTTTTCAAGAAATGTTCTCTGAGCTGGGGATTTAGCTTAGCAGCGTAAGCTAAGCGCCTGCCTTGTAAGCACTCAGTCATGAGTTCGATCCCCAGGACCAAAAAAAAAAAAAAAGAAAGAAAAAAAGAAAAGAAAAGAAATGTTCTCTGACCCTTGATTTGGTTTTGTCTCCTGGCTTTCCCTTGCCCCCTAAGCACACTTCGCTCTCAGCCCCATATGACATTTATTTGCCAATGAGACTGAAGGATTCCTGTGAGCAGAGTCTAATTTCTAAAATTTTTTTCTTTCCAGGTCCTATCACAGCATGTTGGTGAATGAAAAAGAATCAGGCACTCCTTAACAACCCACAGAGGGCCTGTCTTAATAATTACTGTTATCATGAACAGCATAAATTAAGTACTTTTTAAAATTTTCAAGATCAAGTTTTTAACACTCTTCTGTATAATCTTTTCAGATTATGCCTACATTAATTTCTTTCAAATTGAGGAATAGCTTATTGACATTTCCTGAGCACTCTAAGCAAATTAGAGGAAGGCGTGCAGTCGCCATGGTTTTTCACTTGACTGTAATATGGTTTAATATTGTTTTGAAAAATTGATCTATATCTGTCCTAGTTGCATTCATTGTGCTAACAGAAATACCCTATGTGAATTCTCTGTTTTCAAAGTTAATTTGGCAAACATGTCCTACAAAAAAATGGTCCAGATGGTTTCTGACATGTAGTGATAATAAATAAGTGGTCCTTTTCACATATTGCATGGTGTTTGCTGTAGTTTTCTATTGCAGGGATGTGGTTTTTAAAGAACAAACAAACAAAAAAATCACTTAATTTCACGGCCACCCAAGGCCCATGGAAACATATGTGACTCATATGTCTAAATGCCAGACCACTTTTTTTTTTAATTTTATTTAAAGAGAAAAAAAAAACAGAAAAAAGGATAAAACAGTACAGAATTTCAAAAAACAATAAATAGTAAGAAATCACTAGTTGATAAATTACATATTGTCTTCTTAGATTTAGTTGTTCAAGTTACAAAATTAAAGCATACAAAGTGGACATTCAAACAGTGAGGTTGCAACAGTCTGTTCAAAGATCCAGCAAAAATTCAGCAACATGGTTATCAATCCTACACACTTAAACATATATGCAGTTATATCCTTTAGAGCACTATCTTTTCCTCCTTTTGCTTTTTAAGTCCATTATCTGTTTAGTTATATCATATTTTAGCTTGCTCAGTACCTTACTGATCTGTTTTGTTGTTGTTATTTAAGTTTTAATCAAGTTATATAATTCTGTTGCTTTGTTTTTGAGTTTCTCCTCATCCAATCCCCATGGATCAGCTTTGGGGGAGTTGGGAGTTTTTGGAAGTATTTTGTTATTTTGTTATCTCTCTCTTTTTAAAAAAATTATTATTATTATTATTATTATTATTATTATTTTGGTGCTGGGGATCAAACTCACAACCTTGCATTTGCCAAGCAGGCACTTACACCGCTGAGCTAAACCCTCAACTGCCTATTATTATTATTTTGAAGGTAGTAAAATACAGCAGAACAAGACAGAACAAAGCCTGTCACAGCAGGTTACCAGGATAACAATAATACGTACAATAGTATATCTCGTTTTCTTCACAATACTTGTTCTTTCAGTCAGGTACAGCAAAATGGAAGGAAATACTGAACTTATAAAAACAGAATATTGAGTAGAGCAATACCATTAATCAGAACAGAGCAAAACAGTGATAAAGATATTTGCCTTCAAAGAGATGATAGAAGAAAATCTCCCTTATTTTCTATATTGCATACATTGATCCTCCCAAGAGATACTCAGATCTCTGGCTCCCTCTTGCTAATAGGGGTGGGGGTGGGGGTCTTTGATTCTTAGCCTGCGCACCCGATGGCTCACAGTCACGTACCAGAGTGGTGAGCTGGCTGTTTGTTTCCCAGCATCCCAAGTTCCAACATGGAGCGGAGTTGAGGAAACGCGGATGATTCTCACTCTGGGGTGCAGACCACTCTTTATAGATTCAAATGAGGTCACTTTTTCATAAATACTTCGTGTTATTGACCCATCACTTTCTGATATTTTAATATCACCTACCACATGCTTTACATATATCATTTTATTTAACTTTTTCAATAAGCCTATGTAGTAAGTACTATTGTTATTTCTATTTTTTTAGATAAAGAAATAATCCAAAGTTATTAATAAGTGGTACAGTCTCTGATGCCCAAACCATGTGTTCCTAATATCCACATACTCTCTCCACTCCAATGTGGCATCCATAACCACATTGCATTCTTTTTTTGGTGGGGGGGTACCGGGGATTGAACTCAGGACCTTGTGCTTGCCAGGTAGGCACTTATGCTGCTGAGCTAAATCCCTGACTCTCACATTGCATTCTTAGGGGACAAACTCTGAGTGAGGTTTAGTGTCTAGCTCTTCTTTGCCTGAAGAACTGTAAGAAGACACCTTGACAGTGTGTTGCCATCTGCCTCCTGTCAGATGCCTCCTGTTTTGTTTTGTTTGCTTTATTTTGTTTGATGCAGACTCTTACTGTGTAGGCTGGTTTTGAATTCCTGATCCTCCTGCCTCAGCCTCCCAACTTCTAGGATTACAGGCATGGGCTACCATGCCTGGCCAAAGTAGCATTTTTGCTATTTAAGGCACTGAAGGTGCATGGTAAGCCATGTAGGAATGTAGGAAGCCTTTTCTCTTCAACCCTGTGTCCTCCTTCAGTATTCAAATAACAGCTTCTCCCCCTGGTTTTCACAGACCAATTATGAAATATCTTTGTCTCTACTCACCTAGGTTCAGCCAAAGAGCTAAATCTAAGACACTCTGCCCTAAGGAGAAGCTAAGCATTTAAAACTCCTTTTTGGCAAAACCTACTAGCAACCTGATTCTTACTGCCTGAGTGAAGAGGCAAGCAAGAACTAAACATCACAGGGAATGAAAGAAGATGAGCGAATGCCGCCTACCAAAATCCCTTGCCTGCAGAGTGTGCCAAGTGGTGGGGAATGAAGAACCCTTAGGAGGCAGTGAGTGTGATGCCAGGGGTATGCATGCTGTGTTTCCTAAACTCCCTAGAAAGAAGGGGTGAGTCTAGGTAGCTTCTGAACGTGCTTTGGGGGGAAGTGAACAATGTTGGGGCTGGAATGAAAGTGTTTTTAATAACAAAGACAGTGTTAACCTTTCCCCTACTGACAAGATCTTGAACATGAATTTTATTTTGGGAGGGGGTTGGGTTTTTTGAGTTTTTTGGTTTTTTTGGGGTTTTTTTGTTTGTTTGGTTTGATTTTTTGATACCAGGGATTGAACTCCTGACCTCGTGCTTGCCAGGCAGGTGCTTATGCTGCTGAGCTAAATCCCCAGCCCATGAACATAAATTTTAAAAATAATGTGAAGAGGCAACAAATTGAGAGCCTAACAGTATCCAGTACTAGATATGACTTGGGTGCTGCCTATCATTTAATCATTTCTAGAATGTTTAAATTATCTTGAATGTAACTTTTTATCTTCAGTATCTGTGCCCTTTAAATGAAGAGACAAAATTATTAGGTATAAAATTCTTAGCAAACATAAATCTTTAACCAATGTAACATTAAATAATTTATATTAGTGAGCATTTAAAGTAAGTCTGCATTGTGCTAAGTGCCTTATATTCACTAGATCATCTAATACACATATACACAATACACCAAAATAGGTATTACTATAATCCTCATCTTCCAGGTGAGAAACAATATACTAAGTAATTTGCCCAATGTCACCAGCTACAGACACTATAAATTAATATGTGAAGGGGATTATCTTAGACACTTTCTCATTACTGAGCCACAATATCTGATGCATGCAATTTAACGAAAGAAGTTTATTTGGGCTCACAATTTGTAGAGGTTTAAATCTATAATCTGTGGTTCCGTGGCAGAATCAGCATGGTAGGAGGGCCTGCTATAGAGGAAAGCAGCTCGCCTCATGACAGACAGGAAGCAGAGAGACTAGAGGGAGGAGCTGGGGAGGGATATAAAGCACTCCAGGTTTACCTCAAATGATGCACTCTTCTAACTAGACCCCACCTCCTAATAGCAAATTGGCTGTAAACTCCCATAATCTAATCACCTTCCAAAGATCTTGCCTATGAGTGTATGAGGCTCTTGGAGGACATCTAGATGCAAACTGTAACATTCTACCTTTGGGCCCCAAAAGACCCACATGTATCCATTTATGTAAAATGTATCTCTAAGAATTGCCAAAGTCCTAATAGTTTCAGCATGGCTGAAAAGTCCAAGTCCAAAGGCTCGTCTGATATTTAAGGCAAACTCTTAAGTATGAGACCCTGTGAAAATCAAAAAGAAATTGCCAACATAACAATAGTTTAGGGTAAACAACCCCGCTTCAAAAGGGAAGAAGAAAGGGATAGAAACCAATGGGACTATCAGCACTTTTCTCATTGCTGAGACAAAATACAGGGCACTCACAAATTAAGAGGAAAGATTAAAAAAAAAGAGGAAAGGTTTATTTGGCTCACAGTTCATAGAGGTTTCAATCCATAGTGGGCTGGCTCCGAGGTAGGGTGGCATGGCAGAGGGGCGTCACAGAAGAAAAACAGTTCATGCCAGGCAGCAGGCAGAAAAGCAGTGAAGCAGCAGCAGCAGCAACCAAGCCTGCCTTTACATTTCACCCAGGATACCTGTTCTTTGAGTGGTGCCCATACTCAAGGTGGGACACCCTTAATCCCAGCATCAGACATCCTAGATCCAACCACCTCCAAAAAACTACAGGAGGCTTCGGGGCAAGACATCTAGACACAAGCCGTAACATTCCTCCTGTAAACCCCCAAAGACTCATATAACATCCTTTTATGCAAAATGAATTTAGCCCATCTCTAAGAGCTGCCAAAGACCTAATGTTTTCAGCACTGCTGAAAAATCCAAGTCCAAAATCTTTTCTCAGATTTAAAGCAAACTCTTAGCTGTGAGCCCCTGTACAAATAAAAAGTTAAACACTTTCAACATACAATGGCACAAGGTAAACATTCCCATCTCAAAAGATACAAAAACATGGAATAGAAAGGAATGTGAACAAAGCAAAACCAAAATCTAGCAGGGCACACATTAAGTCCCATGGTTCCATGTCCACCATCCGAGGCAGTCTGTGGCAAGATGTGAACTCCGAAGGTCTTGGGTTGGTCTGAACCTATGGCACTGCCAATTGTGGTAGCTCCCAGGGCTTCTCTCTGGGGCCAGCTCTGCTCCCTCCTTACAGTTTTCCTCAGATGATCCATGTTCCTGGCATCTCCAACCTTCGAGGGTCTCTCTGCATCTTCAGCTTCACACTCACAGCTTGCACATTGTCCTCTCAGGGGCACACTGCCTGGCCTCCCAGGTCTTCTTCTTAAACATGGGTGAAAAACCTTCCTGGCCCTGCAACTCTTGCATTCTGCATGAATTTAAAATCAGCATGATGTGGATGACACCAGGGTCTGCCACCAGCTGGAAAATTGGCCAAGCTTACTTCTCTTTTGGTTCCAAGGGTGACTAGATTTTGGTTCATGTGACTAGATTGCTGAGTGCTATTAACCCAATCATAAGAAAAAAATTATCTAGGCCACTACCATTCTGGAACATGGTGCTCTGGGGCTGTTTCTCAAAGCAAATTCTTTCACCTTTGCAATTTTGAGGCTCCAAAGACTGGAGCCCTGCTAGGTTGTATAATGTCCTCTGGCCATCTTTTCTATTGAACTCTTCTGAAATACTTGGCTTTTTATGTCTAGTTTTTTCAGTGACCAATATCTCCTCTGTTCCATCTTTGCAAGCTGAAACTTTACTGGATTCCCTTCTGGCCAAACTCTAAATGTTTTAAATCATTCTGCTTGGCTCTTTGTTCTTGATTTTCAATAGAAATCCAACTAAAATGCCAACAGTAGCCATACTACCACCCTCAACATTCGATTGCTTTGAAATTTCTTCTGCAAGATTAATTAATGTACCACCTCTAGTCTTAATGTCAGGCAAAATTTCTGAACATGAGAAAAATGCAAATTTTCTTCCAAAGCATTAACATACATGATCTGGAGTCCAACAACCAATGATGTCCTTCTTCCCAGCAGAAACCTCCTGAACCTGGTCACTTCTGTCAGCTATTTTCATTACTAGTCTGATTTTTTGAGTTCTAACCAGAATCTCCCATCAAGCTTAGTGTATAGCATTCTAGGGTGTCTCTAACCAAAATCTTCCAAATTCTTCCCAAGAGCCAGTTCCAAAGGTTTCTAAACCACATACATTCACAGTAACCACCCTACTTCTCTGATACCAAAATCTGTTCTAGTCACTTTCTCATCACTGAGGCACAATACTCAACACTCATGAGTTTTTATAGAGGTTTCAGTCCATAGTTGGTTGACTCCAAAGTAGAATGGCATGGAAAAGGGGCATGGCAGAGGAGAGTTGTTTAGGATATGGCACAAGGACATAGAACATCAAGAAAGAAGCTGGGCAGAGAAATATAACCTTCCAGGTCACAACCACAGTAACCTGTCTCTTCCAACCAACTCCCACCTCATAATAGGAAATCAACTATAAATCATCATAATCCAATTACCTTCCAAAGGTCTTGCTTATGAGCACATCAGCCTCTTGGAAGACATCTAAATATAAGCCATAATAGAGATCTACCTAGAATGCTTGTCCAAAATACAGATGTTACCAGATGAGATTATGAAAAGAAAGTCAGAAGACTACAAAAGGAGCTTAGGGAAGACAGGAAACACAAAAGATGGATATAGGCATATAGAACTAGGTTAAGTAAAGGTGGAGAGGTTGTAATAAAGCACTGGAATCCAAATTTTATCTTATGGGACAAATTCAGCCCATCACCTGTTTTTATACTGCTTACTTTGCAAACTAAGAATAGATTTTTACCCTTTTAGATTGCTGGGGACATCAAAAAAAAAATTCATGACCCTATAAGTCATATGAATTCTAGTGTCCACAAATAAGGTTCTCCAGAAACACAACCACTCCCACACACTTACATGTCATCTGTAGCTGCTTTTCACATTACCATGGTATAGTTAAGTAATTGTGACAGAGGGTGTGGACTCCAAAGCCTAAGAGATTTATGCTCTTACTCATTACCAAAACTGTGCTCCAATCCCTGTATTAGAGCAACAGTCCTTCTAAAATACCAGACAGGGATGAAGATTGTACCAGTTTTTTGTAAAAATTAAATTAAATTAAATTAAATTAAATTAAATTTTAAAATATGTAAAAATAAATATAAAGTGGGTTTTTCCTGAATGAAGTCATTTTTATATTAAAAACAACAGACAAAAATGATACAAAATTTCAAAAAAATAGTAGGGAATTAACAGTAGTTAATATATTGCATATTGTTACTTAGAAATAGTTGTTCAAGTTACAAGGTTCAGGCATGTAAAAAAATGATCAAGCAATCAAAAAATGAAAACAAAAACTGTTCTTTTGGATAAATTTATAGAGATTAATAGTATAGTTAATTATCATGTGTATATATACATATATATGCATACCTATATACATATAATCTTTTTTCTTCTTCCTTTTTGCCTTTTCCCTGTCCCAGTTGTTCTTTTCTTTCAAGCAATTTCTTTCCTTTCCATTTTCTTTTCTTTTCTTTTTCTTTGTGTGTGTGTATGTGTGTGTTTGTGTGTGTGTGCCAGGGATTGAATTTATGACCTCACACTTACCTGGCTGGCTCTTGAACCATTCCCCAGCCTTCCCTTTCATTTTCACAATATCTATTATACATTTTGGATCTTATTATTCTTTCTGGGTTTTTTTATATTTTCAGTTTTTTATACAATATTTACACATGTGAGTTTGATTTATTTCAGTTATGAGTGTGGTCTCAAGTTGTATCTATTTACCCATAAAAGCCTCAAGTTTATCCTTCTTTATAGCTGAGTGATACTCCATTGTATAAAAATACCACATCTTTTATCTATTCTGTGGTTGATGGGCATTTGGGTTGTTTCCAAGATTTAGCTATTACAAATTGTGCTGCTATACACATGGGTGCACATATATTGCTGTGGCATGATGTTTTCAATTCTTCTGGGAACATGCCCAGAAGTGGAATAGCTGAGTCAAATGGGACCTCCAATCCCAAGTTTTTGAGGAACCTCCAAACTGACCTCCACAGTGGTTGCAAAGTCTGCACTCCCACCAACAGTAGAGAAGTATTCCTTTTTCCCCCCAGCCCCATCAACATTTGTTGTTGGTTGATCTGTTGATGGCAGCCATTCTTTCTGGAGTGAGATGGAATCTCAGAGTTGTTTTAATTTGCTTTTCTAGAATGACGAATGATGTTGAATATTTCTTCATGTATTTATTTGCCATTTGTATTTTTTCATCTGAGAAATGCATGTTCATTTTAGATGCCCATTTTTGGATTCAGTTTTTGAATTTTGGAGGTATGATGTCTTCCAATTCTTTATATATTTTGGGGGGGGGTGTTTGTTTTGTTTTGCTTTGCTTTTTTGGTTGGTTATTTTATTTTATTTTATTTTATTTTATTTTATTGGTACTAGGAGTCAAACTTTCCAAGCAGGTGCTTGTGCTGTTGAGCTAAACCCCTAGCCCTATATGTTCTAGATATAAGTCCCTTGTCTAAGGGACAGTTGGCTAAATTTTTTCCCATTCTATGGGTTTTCTTTTTTTTTTAATTTTATTTAAAGAGGGGGGAGAAAAACAGAAAAAAGGGTAGAAACAATACAGAATTTTAAAAAAAATAAACAGTAAGAAATCACTATTATATCTTGCTTCACCTGAGTTAGAATTTCAGATTTAAAGTCGACGATGAGGTCAAGGATGTATTTCTTTATTTCTGATGAGGCTGTCTCTGACATTACAGGTTTGCTGCTCTCAACCTCCTCTGCATTTACCTCTGCTGAATTCACTTTCCCTGGTTCCGCAGTTGGAGAACTTTTGCTCTTTCTCTGTCTTGTCATGTTTTCGGCCCCCTTCAGACGGGTGGGTGGTTGAGGTCTCTGGGCCTTTCGTATTGCTTACAATTTTTTCTGCAGCACACTTGCTAGGGAAGCACTGCTCCCCAGTCTGCTGCAGATCTGCTAGTTGCACACTGAGAACTGGTCCTCCCCCTACACCAGTCAACCAGTTTATGCTTCAACAAGTTTGTGCATTCCCTGGGGATGCCACTGGCCCAGAAAAGCCTCATCCCTGGCTATTGTGTTTCAACCAGGGGCATGGCCCTGACTGAGCAGATCCCACCAATCTGCTTTGGACTAGGAGTCATCAGCTGACACTGCCTCGGGTTTTGATTCAAGCCAGCCCTACCCAACTCCAAAATGTCACCCAGCCAGGCTTCCCAGTTTGGGGAATACAGTTCCCATCACTCACCAAAGTTCATGCAGCTCAACTGGCTGTTTCCACTCCCTGTCTCAGCACCTCCTCCAGCCAAGAGTCTAGAGCTCACCAACACCCGCTCTCTGCAGGGCTGCAATCTCAGCTTGATCGTGAGTCACCTGACTCTAAGATGTGCCACTACAATGATCGGGACTTGCCCAGCTCCAGCCCTCTGTCCATGCTTCTTTTTCTTCTTTCTTTTTTCTTTTTTTTTCTTTTTCTTTTTCCTCAGTTTCTTCCTGGGTCGTGAGAATTCCTCTCCTTTTGTCTGGCTTTCTCCATGTTGCCAGATTCCAGCGTCTGAGTTGTTTTTATTTTTTTATTTTTTCCTCAGAGAGGCTCTCTTATCATGCCGTCACTCAGTCAGCCATCTTGCAATCTCTGGGTTTTCTTTTCACTCTGTTGGTGATTTTTTTTTGAAGTGCAAAAACTTTTAATAAGATGAGGTCCCAGTTGTTGATTCTTTGAAGTACTTCCTCTGTGGCTTCCATTTTGTTCATGAACTCTGCTTACCCCTATGTTTTCAAGATTCATACCTACCTTATCCTCCAGTACATTTAGTGTTTCTATTTTAATATTTAGATCTTTGATCCATTTTGACTTTAGTTTAGTGAATGGTGATAGACATGCATCTAGTTTTAGCCTTTGGCATGTGAAAAGCCAGTTTTTCTAGCACCACTTATTAAAGATGATATCTTTCTTCCAGAGAATATGTTTGGCCCCTTTGTCAAAGATAAAGTGGTTAGGTGTCTTTGTAGTTGTGTCTGCATCTTCTAATATGTCCCACTGATCCTCTGGTCTTTGTTGTTGTTGTTTTGCTAGTACTATACAATTTTATCACAGTAGCTTTGTAATATAATTTCACATCAGGGACTGTGATATCTCCTGCCTTGCCTTTGTTGCCCAAGACTTGGTATTCTAGGTCTCTTCTGTTTCCAAATGAATTTTAGGAATATTTTCTCTAGATCTGTGAGGCATGTTAATGGCAATTTGATCAAGATCACATTATATCTATATAACAGTTTTGGGAGTATGACCATGTTCACAATGTTAGTTCTTCCTATCCACAAGCAAAGGATATCTTTTAATAGTCTTATATCCTCTTCAATCTCCTTTTTAAGAGTACTATAGTTTTCATTGTATAGATCTTTAACATCCTTTGTTAGATTGATTCCTAAGTATCTTGTTTTTTGGATGCTACTGTGAAAGCTGTTATTTCCATAATTTCTCTCTCAGTGAGTTTGCTGTTTGTGTACAGGAATGCTATTGATTTTTCTGTGTTGACTTTGTATCCAGCTATGCTGCTGAATTTGCTTATTCCTTTTGATGGAGTTTTCATGGTCTTCTATATAAAGTATTATGTCATCTGTAAAAAATGATAGTTCAGCCTGGTGCGAGTTCAAGACCAGCCTGGGCTACAAAGTGAGCTCAAGGACAGCCTGAACTACATAGTGAAACTCTGTCTCAAAAAAAAGATAGTTCAACTTCTTACTCTCCTATCTTTATTTGTTTTATTTTGCTCTTGTCTAATTGTTCTGGCTAATGTTTCCAGAACTATATTGAATAGGACTGGTGATAATGGACATCTTGTCTTGTTCCTGATTTTAAAGTGAAAGATTTCAGTTTTTGTCCATTTCGTATGATGTTGGCTGTTGGTTTGTCATAGATGGCTTTTATCAGATTGAGGTAGAGACCGTCTATTCCATTTTTATCATGAATGAGTGGTGGATTTTATCAAAAGCTTTTTCTGCATATACTGAAATGATCATGTGATTTTTGGCTCTATTGATGTGGTATATTACATTTATTGATTTGCATGTGTTAAACTAGCCCTGCATTCCTGGGATGAACTCCACTTGGTCATAGTGTGTAATCTTCTTGATGGTTTACTGAATTCTGCTTTTTAGTATTTTATTGAGAATATTTGCATCAATGTTCATTAGGGAGATTAGTTTATAGTTCTTTTTGATTGAGTCCTCTGCTTTTGGTGTCAGAGTAATACTTGCCTCCAGGAATGAGTTAGGAGAACTGCTTTCTTTTCAATTTCATTAACAAGTTTGAGGAGTATTGGCATTAAGTCTTCCTAGATTTCTTGGAAAATTCAACAATGAATCTATCAGGACCTGGGATTTTCTTTGTTGTTAGGTTTTCAACTACATTTTCAATTTTAGTAACTGATATTGGGTTATCCAAAATTTTTATATCTTCTTGATTCAGCTTTAGTAATTTATACGTTTCTAGGAATCTGTCCATTTCTTCTGTATTTTCCAGACTACCTGAGTTAAACTTTTCAAAGTAGGTGTTGATGATCATCTCAATTTCCACAGAACCTGTAGTGATGGTCACCCTTTTCATTTCTCATTGCATGACTGTGTTTTTTCTTTCTTTTTCTTGATAAGGTTGGTTAGGAACTTACCAATTTTGTTGATTCTTTCAAAGAATCAACTCTTCAACACATTAATTCTTTGCATTGTTTTCTTAGTCTCAATTGTATCAATTTCTGCTCTGATCTTTATAATTTCCTCCCTTCTATGAGCTTTGGTCTTGATTTGCTGTTTTTTTTCTACAAGTTCGAGGTACAATATTAGGTTATTTGTGCTCATTCTATTTTTCTCATGTGACAATTCATTGCTATATATTTCCCTCTTAGCACCACTTTCATTGCATCCCACAGGTGTCAGTATATTGTATCTGCATTTTCTTTTTTTTTTTTTTTTTGGTACCAGGAATCAAACTCATGACCTTGCATTTGACAGGTAAGTGCTTATGCCACTGAGCTAAATCCCTGGCCCCTGTATCTGCATTTTCATTGAATTGTAGATATTATATAATTTCCTTTTTAATTTCACCTGTAACCCATTGGTTGTTCAGGAGAGTATTACACAATTTCCATGTGTTTATGTAGGTTTTGCAGTTTCTTTTGCCATTAATTTGCAATTTCAATGCACTACGATCAGATAATATGCACAGGATAATTTCAATTCCTTTTAATTTACTTAAGCATATTCTATGGACTAATATATAGTTTATTTTACAGAATGTCTTATGTGAAGCTGAGAAAAATGGGTATTCTGATGTTGGGTGGAATACCCTGTAAACATCTAGTAAGTCCATTTCTCTGTAGGTTTGATTTGGTTCTGTTATTCCTTTGCTGATTTTTGGCTAGTTGATCTGTCTCTTTTTGACAACAGGTTATCAAGGTCCTCTGATACAATTGTATTATTGCTTGTTTTGTTTTGTTTTGTTTTGGTATTGGGTATGGAACTCGACCTTGTGCTTGCCAGGCAGGCACTTATGCTGCTGAGCTAAATCCCTGGCTCATATTATTGCATATTTGACTTTTCCATTTGTTAGTATTTGTTTTATATAACTAGGTGCTCCCATATTTGATGCATATATATTTATGACTGTTATCTCTTCCTCTTGAAATTTTCCCCTAACAAGTGTGTAGTGACATGCTTTATCTCTTTTGATCATTTTTGGTTTGAAGTTCACATTGTCTGCAAACAGAATAGTTACCCCTCATTTTTTCTGGGTTCTTGTTGCATGGAATACTGTTTTCTATCCTTTGATTTTCAGTCTATGAATTTCTTTTCAAGTCAGATGTGTTTCTTGTATACAGCATATTGTTGGATCTTGTTTCTTGATCCATTCTGTTTCTTTTAATTGGTGAATTGAGGCCATAGACATTGATGGTTATAACTGATATATGTTACCTTTGTCATGTTATTTTCCCATTGTTGGTTTCCTGCTTGCTCCTCTTGTTTATTTGCTTGTCCTGCCTGGTGGTTTTCTTCTGTTGTTCTTCTGGAAATTGTGGTCATTTTTATCTCTATCTAGTATGTCTTTAAGTATTCTTTCTAGGGTTGGTTTGGTAGACATAAATTTCTTCAGTTGTTCTTTGTTATGAAAGTACCTTATTTCTCCATTAAATTTGAAAGATAATTTTGCAGGGTACATCAGTCTGGGTTGAAAGATGTTTTCTTTCAGGGCTTAAAATGCTTTACTCCAAGTTCATCTTGACTAAAAGGTATGTTTTGAGAAGTTGGCTGTGATTCTTATGGGCTTTCCTTGACAGGTGATCTGTTTTTTGTTTTTTTGTTTTTTCTCCAACAGCTTTTAATATTCTGTTTTAATGCTGAATTTCTGGGATCTTGACTATTACATGTCTGGATGTAGATTTATTTTGGTTATGGCTGTTTGGAATTATATGCTTCTCTTATCTGTATATAAGAGTCTTTTCCCATGCTTGGGAAATTTTCTGCTATTAGCTCTTTCTTTTTTTTTTTTTTTTTTTACTGGAAATTGAACTCAGAACCTTGCACTTACTAGGCAGGTGCTGTGCCACTCAGCTAAACTCTGGCCTTCTTTCATTACTTCTGTAAACAGTATTTTTATGCACTAACACCTTCATTTTCATTGACAGTCTTTTTTTTTTTTTTGTACTGGAGATTGAACTCACAATCTCATGTTTGCCAGGTAGGTGCTTATGCCACTGAGCTAAATCCCCAGCCTTCACTGATAGTCCTATATAGTTTTTTTTTTGCATTGTCTTGGAGTTTTTGAACTGTTATTTCATGGTCCCTTGTTATTTTTAAGAGTTCTTTCCTTTCGTGCTTGCTAGCTGCTATCCTGTCTTCAAGGTCTAAAAGTCTATCTTGTTTTGTTCAACCAGTTTTGCCAGCTTTCAATAGAATTTTTAATTTCTTAGATATCTCTTTGAATTAGTTTCATGTATTCTATTTCTTTCCTATATTGTTCATTCAGTCTCCATCATTGGTCAGGGATTTAGCTCAGTAGCATAAGCACCTGCCTGGCAACCATGTTAGTTCAGTCTCCAGTACAAAAAAAAAAAAAATGTTTCCATAATTTTTCCATGTCTCTGTATTTTTTTTTAAATCTACGTCTTCTCTAGCTATGCTAAGCAACTTTTTTTATTAAGGTTGTCATTTCTTTAAGAGGTTATTTCCAGTCTGATTTCCTCTATAACCTCATGGATTTGTTTCTTTATTTCACTAGCTATCTTTTCAGAAATTTCAGGTGTGTGACTTGCAATGACTTCCATTTCAATGTCTCCTGTACTTGTTCTGGATGTGCTGGGGGCATTTGAAATTGCATTTTGCTTTTTCATTTTTTCATTTCACTTTCTGAGTTATAGTTTGGTCTTTTCCATCTTGCTAGTCTTTTTCCTTTTTTTTTAAGTCGGTACCAGGGATCGAACTCATGACCATGCACTTGCAAGGCAGGTGCTTATGCCGCTAAGCTAAATCCCCAGCCCCCTTAGCTCATATTATTACTGCAGCTTTAGGCTATTCCAGATCTCCAGGTCCACCCTGTCTATAGTGTGCACACCAGTTGGGACCCTACTGTGTCACTGGGGTTTTCACAGGCCCAGTTGGGTTTCTCTGGGTGAGGGAAGGCCGGATCAGTCCTCTCCCCAGCCCACCTGGGGTTCTCTGTATGGAAGAAGGGCTCACCTGTGCTCTCACCAGCTTGCCAAGGTCCTCTGGGTGGGAGGAGGGTTTGCTGAGGCTCCTGTGGACCCACTTCGGTCCTCTGGTAGTGGGGACTCACTGCACATTCACCAGCCCACGGAGCCTCTCTGGGTGGGGGGAGGGGTTGCTGCAGGTGGAATGGGTCACTGATGGTCCCATGGGCTACTGAGGTTGTCTGGATCAGGAGTTGGGGTGGCTGAGGCTCCCTTCAGCTGCTGAGGTCCTCCAGGGGCAGGAGAGGGGCAGCCAAGGATCCCTTTAGCTCTGAAGTCAATTTTTTATGAAATTAAATTTGTTCAATAAATGGAGGCCTTTATTCTGAAATGACAACCTATCTACCTTTTTTCTGAGTAAAAAAAAGATGCCCTTCTTTTCTCCAGTGAAAATGAAAGGCAGTCTGGTTCTGTTTTCTCTATATCTTTCCCCTCTTTTGTTTTTCTCTATTCCTTCTTTTGCTAGCAATCTATTCTAACCACTAACTCTGATTATATTAATGAATATAACCATAAAAATATGACTACTTATGAAAATAAGTAATACTGACTTAATAAGAAATCACTGAAGACATACTGTTACAGGATTAACTGCATCTCTGTCCCTCAAATTCATATATGAAGGCTAATCTTTTATGTGACTATATTCAGAACTAAGGCCTTTAAGGAAATAGTTGTGGTTAAATAAATGTGGGACCCTAATCCAATGAGACTGATGTCTTTATGAAAAGGAACATGCCTGAACTCATACTTTCTCTCTTTTCCCCTCTCTCCTCCTCTCCTCTTTCTCTCTTCTTTTTTCTCTTTTCTCTTCATTTTCTCTCTCTTTCTTTTTTCCTCTGCCACTTCTCTCCCCCAACAAATGACAGTGTAAGAACAGAGTGTAAAGGTGGCTATTTGCAAACCAGTAAAAAAAAAAAACTAAAAAAAAAGGTCTCAGCCAAAACTAACCTTCATGATCATGATTTTCTAGCTTCCAGCTGTGACAAAATATTTCTGTTGTTCAAGCCAATCTGTGCTATTTTGTTATGGCAGCCAGAACAGACTACTACACATGCTGCATACTAAGCACCATGCTAAGAACTAGAATACTGTGATTAAACATTAAGCTCCTACTTCCAATAAGCTCCAGCTCACCATGATATCCTTGGTACAAGTGAGCATGTGACCTTCAGAAAGGGGTACTCCTCTTGTCCTGCAGTTCTAGTATGCACAGTGGAGGGGACAGTGGACTCCCTCCCAAAATCTGCATCTGCTTCTGTCACTGTTGTCTCTTCCTTGTAAATTTTCTACTTATATGTAGGTAGCATGATGCATATTTTTTTCTACTTTAATACCACTGAAATTGAGATGTGATTAGAGTATATGGAGTCTTATCAATTGCTACCAGTTTGCAATAAAGCCAAGAATTGGAGTTTGTTTCTGCCTGTCACATGGCTCTGTACTAAACTGAGATTGCTCTAAATTCTCTCCCTAAATGTTTTTGAATCACTTGTAGAATAAATTCGGACGACAAGCAGCATGAAAAACTTTCTGTGGTTCCAGGTTTCAGAGGTTTACTTTTCTGCCTTCTGCCCAGTGCCAGGCTGAAATAGCAAAGATTTCTTTGGAACTTCTATGCATAGAACTTTTTTTTTCACATTTATCTTTATGTGAGAATGTGGCCCTCTGGTTTTGCCAACTTCAGGTATAGATTCTCAGTACTTTTAACAATGGAAGAGATTCACATAGCAACAAAATAGGGTTGTTTCTCCTCTCTATTTTTGAAGTGCATTACTACTTTCCTATTAGCATTCTGTGTCTACCAGTAGCCTCTGAGCTGGGAGAATGAGAATCAAGATCGAAAATCATCAGACTCAGCTCTGTGACCCCAGATTTTAGCAGTGCTTCTGGAACATAGCTGACATTTTAAAGAAGTAAACAAGTGAATGCATTAATTTGTAGCTCAATCCTCTTCTTCAACCTTCAATGCAACTGAAACAATCAGGCTAAAATACTCTTAAGTTCACAGATGTTACAATTGGCATTCAGAAATATGTTTGATAAAAATCATTTGTTAATATATATGGAAATTTCACAATTAATGGCTAGTGAAATTGTAGATTTTTAAAATATTTCTACATCTAATAATATACCAAAATATTAAATTTTGCTTCTAAATTCTAGGTTTCTGGATGACTTTTTTCTTGTCTCCATTTTCCCAGACTTCCTAAAATTTCTTTGGTGATTAAGAAATAAGCACACATACAGAACTCCAGCCACCTACAACCAAAACATATCTACACCCAGACATATAATAATCAAGATACCAGAAATTCAATATAAAAACAGAATATTAAAAGCTGTCAGAGAAAAGAAACAGATTATCTATAAAGGTAAGCCCATCAGAATCACGGCTGACTTCTCGACACAGACCATCAGATCAAGACCTTGGAGTGAAGTATTCCAAGCCCTGAAAGAAAATAATCTCCAGCCCAAATTGATGTACCCTGCAAAACTGTCACTAGAAAGTAATGGAGAAACAAGATGCTTCCATGACAAAGAGGAACTGGGCAAGTTTGTGACCACCAATCCAACCCTACAGAGAATACTGAAGGACATTCTAGAGAGAGAGAAAAAAAATACCAGGATTTTAGGAACAGTGGCAGAAAGGCCTCAATAAGTGGGGCAGGAAGTAGAATGAAGGAGAAAAATAGACAGACAAAGGCAGAAAAATAGCATAGCAGAAATGAGGCAGAGAAGGATGGCTACAATCTCTAATATAAATGGCCTTGATACACTATATTGTTAATAGTGCACCAGGATTTAAAACCTACATTACTCACACTACTCTGCTTAGATATATTATATTCTGTTCCAGTCATTCTACCTGTACTAGATTTGAGAGCACAGACAGTAATCCTGAAAATAACAGGATATATTATGGTAATCATCCTTAATTTCCTGTTAACTTAATCTAAAGCTCTGTAAAACCTACACTGTTTTACCATGACTGATCATAATTGAATCTGGTTTGTTAGATCACTGTTTTGTATTGACAGATTTTATTCAAAGCTGTTATGATTGATAGTATCAAGTCTAAGAGTATAGGCAACTGCACTTAAGATGATAAGATTCACTAGAATATCCACTCTGGTTTGATTATTACCTGCCTTTGAAGTTTTATGCTATCTACAATGTTTTATTTTTACTAATATTATGTACTGCTATATTCAATTATACTGCTATATTCAATTATGCCTGATGATAGACAAGTCTATTGAAGATAATAAGAAACAACACAGCAATCTTTGTAGATCACCTTGTACTGTGGTTTTATACAACTTTTTGGCTTCATGTTTTTATAGGAATTTGTTTTATTTTGTCTTGCTAAGTTTTGTTTTTCCCTCTAATACAGAAAGTATAGAAATACATGCAGAGACTCATGCATGTGTAGCTGTTTACACTCTCACTGTTTGAATATCTACTTTGTATGCTTTAGTTTTGTAACTTGAACAACTATTTCTAAGAGGATAATATGTAATTTATCAACTAGCAATTTCTTATTGTTTATCTTT
Organism: Hydrochoerus hydrochaeris; assembly: GCA_004027455.1. Classification (NCBI taxonomy): domain Eukaryota; kingdom Metazoa; phylum Chordata; class Mammalia; order Rodentia; family Hydrochaeridae; genus Hydrochoerus; species Hydrochoerus hydrochaeris. The sequence continues at coordinate 84,481 of PVLA01005887.1, forward strand.
TTGAAATTCTGTTTTATTTCTACCCTTTGCATGCTTTTGTTTCTCTTTAAATAAAACAAGGATTCAAAAAAAAAGTAAGCACATGCACTTGAACAACATGTGAAAAATAAGAGACAAGAACTTTACGTGGTTTCTCTCTTTTGAAAGGAAAATTACTTTTTTGTTGTTGTTTGTTTGTTTGTTTGGTACCTGGGATTGAACTCATGACTTCGCATTTGCCAAGCAGGCACTAACACAGCTGAGCTAAACCCCCCCCACACCTGGAAAGGAAAATTAAATCTTCCTTAATAAAATAAAGCCCTGGGGTCGAGGGTTTAGCTCAGTGGCATAAGCGTCTGCTTGGCAAACTCGAGGTCGTGAGTTCGATCCCTGGCACCAAAAAATAAAAAATAAAATATAAAGCCCTAATCCCTAAACTTGACAATGCAAAGATTTTCCATGTGGAAAAGGAGAGCTACACCATGTTCCCACTCTAAAGAGAGGGAGCAATTGTGTGTGAGAACTCTAGACTCAAGAACATAGTTTCAAAGTGTATTTCAGATTACAATGTAATATTCATTTGAAGTCCCGGTAGGTCGATGAGGAAACAGGTCATTTGTTTTCATAATGGAAACTACAGAAAAAACTGACCAAATCTTCTGAGCTAATGGAGCTTGAACTTTAGAATGTTAAGATAGCCACCACTAATCTCCCAAGATTCACTTTCCCCCTTGAGGTCTGTCACTAATTCCTGCAAACCTCACTATGCAACTTGTAGCTATACCTCTAACACTCAGCCTACAAAACCCCAAATCACTCTCACAATCTCTATGCATCTCTATAGACCTACCATAACTTGCTAGGTAAGCAAGAATGAACAACAAAGTAATTATACTAGATGAAACTATTTGCCTGAGGAATGAATGAAATGTACCTGACTAAGACAAAATGTACACAAAGAAAAAAAAAGGCCACAGATTTCTTATGTCTTATTTATTTTTTCACAATTGCCTGTCCTGAATTGAGACTTAGGGGTTCTTTCTAGAACAAAAGATTATTGAATCTTGTGGTCTTTATGCTTTTATTTCCTAAAAAGCCCTGGAGGCAATATCATTAGTGTTCAGTTGAACCTTTATAATAATGTGACCATCTTAGAAGTGCCATGTGCATCCCTAATGTCTAAATTCTATGCTTAGAATTTCTAGCTGTGCTATAGAGCCTGGGGTTTCACCTTAATAAAAGAGCTTCTTCATATGGGGTAGGGGTTTTTCTAGCTGAAAGCTTTTCTGAATGACCTACCCGTAATAGCCATGACTCAAAAGATATTTTAAAAGGTCAGAAGAAGGTAGAGTTATACTTCAGTAATGAAGCACGTGCGTAATACATGCCTGGGTCTGGGTTAATTCCCCTGCACCAAAAATAAATGCAAAAAAATTAATATAAAAAATAAACACACAATAATAGAAGAAGTATATCATATTGATAAATAGGAAAACTCAAGTTTAAAAAGTTGTAATTTCCCTCAAATTAATTTATAAATACAATCTTAAAGTTTTGGCAGGTGTTTTAAAATCTTGACAATCTAATTCCTTGCAATGGACAAAACCAGCTAAGGAAAATGAAGAAGTTGCAGAAGAGGAAGATTTATTGAACTAGGTGTTATGGTTTGTTAAAAAATCTATACCTACTTCTGGGGGTGGTGGCACATGTCTATAGTCCCAGCACTCAGGAGGCTGAGGCAAAAAGATGGCTACAAGTTCCAGGCCAACCCACACTACAAAGCGAGTTCAAGGCCAACCTGAACTATATAGCAAGACCCTAGCTCAAAAAGATCAAAAACAAATTTTAAAATCTACAGCAATTAAAACTACTATTAAATCCAAGAAAGGAAAAATAAAGCAATAAAAGGAATGAGAAAAAAAGAAAACGAAAAGTAAAAATAATAGGGAAGAGGCATGGTGGCACAAGCTTGTAACTCTGAAACATTTAATTCTTGCCACCTCACAATGTCAATGAATGAAGTCACAACCCACAAGGAGGAAGTTAGGAGAGTTTTTGTTGGAAATAAGAAGAAAAAAGGCTCCTGCTGTCTCCAGGAGGGGAATCTGTGAGTGTTGGGGTTTGGGGGGGGTTGTTTTTGTTTTGGTGCCAGGGATCGAACTCATGACCTTGCCAGGCAGGCACTATGCCACTGAGCTAAATCCCCAGACTTTGGAGGAGAATCTGAAGTGGGAGTTTTGCCTGACTCTTCAGGACAGAAATTCTTATGAATTAAGCGGAGTATGGGAATCGCTCAGCTGCTTAGAAGTCACCTATCACAGGTAGCTCTGTGAATTTAAAACAGTCAGTCAGAACTCAAATTCTTTAATGCAAGTACTCACCATGTAGGGTTTAAAGGAAACTAGTATTTTAAAGATAAACTGATTGTTTTGCATTTTAAGTCCCTAGAAACTCAGGAACTTGCCAGCGAGGAGCTGCAAGTCTCTTTAGTAAGGAGGGGGTTGCAATCCGTGCTGCCCAAGAAAGTTAATTCTTGGTCTAAAGTCTTTGTTCACTGTCTATTGCTATTTTTTTAAGAGAAAAAAACACAGAATTTTAAAACAAGATAATAACAGGATAATAGTAGTTAATAAATTGCATATGGTTATCTTTAAAATAGTTACTCAGAGCTGTGAATATAGCTCAGCAGCACAGTGCTTGCCTGGCAAGCATGAGGTCATGAATTTGATTCCCAGTACCAAAAAATAAATAAATAAATAAAGTGAAATAAAATAGCTACTCAGAGTATAAGATATTCGCAGTTATTTGTCCAAGTAATATTAGCACAAATCTTTCTTTTCAATGACCTGAGAGCAATTGGTAATATAACTATTTTAATTCTCTTGTGTGTGTGTATATATATATATTTTTTTCCTTTGGCTTTTCCCTTCATTCTTTTCTCCATTCCCTCACCCCAGTTTCTCTTTTCTTTTGAAGCTTTTTCTCATCTTTTTTTTTTTTTTTTTTTGAAACAGGGTCTCACTATGCAGTTCAGGCTGGACTTGAGCTCACTTTGTAGCCCAGGCTGGTCTTGAACTCACAACGATCCTCCAGCCTCTGCCTCCTGAGTGTTGGGATTACAGGCGTGAGCCACCACACCCCGCTACTTCTTCTCATCTTATAATTCTATTGTACATTTTGAACCTTATTTACCCTTTCAGCTTCTCACACTGAGACAGTGTGATGTTTACATGTGTATATGAGTATAGTCTCCAGTTGCATCCATTTACCTATAAACATCTCAAGTTTACTCTTCTCTCTAGTTGAGAAGTACTCCATTGAATAAAAAGACCACATCTTTTTTTATCCATTTCTCCTTGTTGGGCATTTTGGTTGTTTACAAATTGTGCTGCTATAAATACAGGTGCACATATATTGCTGTGATGCCATGCTTTTAATTCTTCTGGGAAGACAGAAAAGAAATAGCTGGGTCAAATGGGACCTCCAATTCTAGTTTTTTTTGAGGAATCTCCACACTGATTTCCACAGTGATAGCACCAGACTACATTCCTACCAACAGTGGAGAAGGGTTCCTTTTTCCCCACAGCCCCATCAACATGTGTTATGGGCTGATTTCTTGATAATAGCCATTTTTTCTGGGATGAGATGGAATCTAGGTGTTATTTTAACTTGTATCTCTCAAATGACCAGTAGCATTGAACATTTTTTCATATATTTATTTGCTGCTTGTTTTTCTTCATCTAAAAGGTGTGTATTCATCTCAGATGCCCATTTTTGGATTGGGTCTTTAAATTTGGGAGGTCTGATTTTTTTGAGTTCTTTATATGTTCTCGATAGCAATCCTTTGTCTGAGGAACAGCTGACAAACATTGTTTCCCACACTGTGGCTTGTCTCTTCACTCTGTTGGTGGTTTCTCTTACTGTGCAAAAGATTTTTAATAAGATGAGATCTCAGTTGTTGATTCTTTGTGACAGTTCCTGTGAAATCAGGATTTTATTCACAAAGTCTTTGCCTATACCAATGTCTTCAAGAGTTTTACCTATTCTGTCTTCCAGCAAATTTAATATTTCTGGTTTAATATCTGAGCCATTTTGAATTTAGTTTAGCATATGGGGAAAGACATGAGTCCAATTTTAATCTTTGGTATATGCAGAGCCAGTTTTTCCAGCACCATTTATTAAAGAGGATATCTTTCTTCCAGTAAATGTGTTTGGCACATTTGTCAAAGATAAGGTGAAGAGGCTAGGGATTTAGCTTAGTGGCACAAGTGCCTGCCTGACAAACTCGAGGTGGTGAGTTAAATCCCCAGTACCAAAAAAGAAAAGATAAGTGAGCCTGCCACTTCAGGCCCAGAGGAGAAAAAGCCATGCCCCAGGTGACACCACCACAGGGGATCAGTGAGGCACTGCCCCACACTTCTCCACCACCCTAGGAACCTCAAATCAGAGGAAAACAGGTGCCTAGCCCAATCACCTGCACTGCAGGATGCGCAGCCAGTGCAGCAAAAACCCAGGACTCAGTAACCAGCTGATTTGGAAGAACACAGGAGAATGTCACAACGAAGGAGCAAAGTGCAATCTCAGACCTCCAGCCCACTCAGAACAAGTCCAGGAGACATGGACATAGAAGAAATTAGAAGACATACACTTGAAATTTCTGATAGCAACTGTATTAAAGAAACAACTTAGTGCTTATATTGTTTAATTAAGTTTACATGCTATGTCTGGTAGCCTGAGCAATGTGCAATACAGTAACTATTTTTGGTTTTCTACTGTCTTTTTTTGAAATCCAACATTGTTCTCATTGTTTTCTTGTTTTGTTTTATTCTCTTTAAAATAAAATTAAATTTAAAAAAACAATAAGGTGGTTTAGTATATCTGGAGTTGTTTCTGCATCTTCTAACCTGTTCCATTGATCTTTGGGTCTGTTTTTGTCAGTACCACACTATGTTTTATTACAGTAGCTTTATAGTATAATTTCAAGGATTGTGATGTCCCTCTGGTGCCCAGGATTGCCTTTGCTATTCCAGGTATCTTCTGGTTCTAGATGAATTTTAGGATTGTTTTCTCTAGATCTGTGAGGTATGTTAATGGCAATTTGATCGAGATTGCATTAAATCTGTGTAACAGTTTTGGGAGTATGGCCATTTTCACAAGTTGGTTTTTCCTAGCCAAGAGCAAGGAATATCCTTCAATTTTCTAATATCCTCTTCAATCTCCTTTCTTAGAGTAGTATAATTTTCAGCATATAGGTCTTTTACATTCTTTGCATTTACTAGCATTTTCTATGAGCTGATATATGGTCTATTTTGGAGAACATCCCATGCGCAGCTGCAAAGAATGTGCATTTTGATGTTGTAGAGTGGAACACTCTATAAGTATCTGCTAAGTCCATTTATTCAACTATTTGGTTCAGTTCTAATAGCTCATTGTTGATTTTTTTGTCTGGCTGATCTGTCTTTTTATGACAGTTGGATATTGAGATCCCCTAATACAACTGTATTAGTGTTGCCTAGTTTTTCATACCCACTAATATTTGTTTTGTTTTGTTTTTGGTATACTTGTGTGCACTGGTATTTGTTGCATATACATTTATAATTATTATCTCCTCCTCTTGGATTGTTCCTTTTACAAGGTTATAATAACCATCTTTATCTCTTTTAATCAGTCTTGGCTTAACATTCACTTTGTCTACAAATAAAATAGCTACCCCTGCTTTTTTCTGGATTCCTATCACATGGAGTATTGTTTTCCAATCTTTGACTTTCAGTCTATGAATTTATTTTTTAATTAAATATGTTTCTTGTATGCAGCATATTATGGGATCTTGCTTTTTTTTTTTTTTTTTCCGGTACCAGGGATTGAACTCATGACCTCGCACTTGCCAGGCAGGTGCTTATGCCACTGAGCTAAATCCTCAGCCCTGGGATCTTGCTTCTTGATCCACTCTGCCAGTCTGTGTTTTTTGATTAATGAATCAAAACTGATATAACTGATATGTATTGATTTATCCTTGTCGTGTTATTTTCCTATTCTCGGCTCTCCCTCTGTTTTCCCCTCCCTCTGTTTAATTATTTGCCTTGCTTGGTGGGTTCCTTCTACTAGGGCTCATGGAGTTGTAGTCCTTGTTATCTCTTTCTAGATTGTCCTTCAAAACACTTTGGAGTGCTGTTTTGGTGGTCATAAATTTCCTCAGATGTTCTTTGTGATGAAAGTATCTTATTTCTCCATCAATTTGGGATTTTGTTTGTTTGTTTTTTGTTTTTGGGGGGCTTTTTGGTGCCAAGGATCAAACTCCCGACCTTGAGTTTGCCCAGCAGGCACTTATGCCACTGAGATAAACCCCCAGCCCTCTCCACCAATTTTTTATTTATCTTTTTTATCGGTACCGGGGATCGAACTCACGACTGCATGCTTGCAAGGCAAGCTCTTATGCCACTGAGCTAAATCCCCAGCCCCTCTCCATCAATTTTGAACCATAGTTTCGTGGGGAACATCAATCAAAGTTGAAGGCTGTTTTCATTTAAATTTGAAATAATTTATCCCAATATCTCCTTGACTTGAGGATTTGTGCTGAGAAATCAGCTGTGATTCTGATGGCCTTTCCTTTAGATATGACATGTTTCTTTTCCCTAACAGCTTTTAATATTCTATTATTGTGTTGAATTTCTGTAATCTTGACTATGGTATGCTTAGCTATAGATTATTTTTGGTCATGGCTAATTGAAGTTCTATATGTCAGCACCAGAGCTCCGACTGTGGAAGAACTCAAGGCACAGCACACAAAGGCATTTTGCCCACCCTCTCGGTAAGCTGCCCACACCTCAGCTGGGAGGAGAACCAGCAGCCCCAGAGCTCCAACCATGGAGGGACTCAGGGTGCAGCACACAAAGGCAGTCTGTCCACCCTCCCAGTAGGAGCCTGTGGCTTGAGCTGAGAGAGAACCAGCAGCCCCAGAGGTCCGACCATGGAGGGACTCAAGGTGCAGCACAGAAAGGCAATTTGCCCACCCTCTCGGCAAGCACCCCTGGCATGAGGCAGGAGAAGAATCACTCGGTGGCTCCCATGAGCCTACTGGCAAGCGGGCTAAGATCAACCCACCACCCCACCCATCCCCCGCCCCATTAGCAAGTGAGCCAGAGATCTAGACATCTCTTGAGAGATTGACATATGCAATGCGGTAAATAGGGGGGATTTCCTTCTATCATCTCTTTGAAGGCAAATATTGTTATCACTGTTTTGCTTTGTTCTGATTAATGATATTGCTCTATTCAATGTTCTGTTTTGATAAGTTCTAGAATGTCCTGCATTTCCTTTGATTTGGATATACTTTTTTTTTTTTGTACTGGGGATCGAAATCATGACCTTGTGCTTGCCTGGCAGGTGCTTAAGCCACTGAGCTAAATCCCCAGCCTGGCTATACCTTATTGAAAGAACAACTGTTGTAAAGATAATGGGATATACTATGGTACCTATTACTGTTATGCCAGTAACCTGTTGAAGGGTTCTATACCAATTTCACTGCACTCTCTCAGTTGGCTTTGGTTCCATCTTGTTCTGTTGTATTTTGTTACCTTCAAAATAATAAAAAATTAAAATAAATAAAAAGTAAATAACAAAACAGATCAGTAAGGTACTGAGCAAGCTGAAACACGACTTAACTAGACAGATAATGGACTTGAAAAGCAAAAGAAGGAAAAGAAAGCACTCTAAAGAATATAACTGTATATATGTTTAAGTGTGTAGGATTGATGACCATGTTGCTGGGTTTTTGTTGGATTGTTGAACGGAAGTGTTTGTAGCCTCACTGTTTGAATGTCCACCTTGTATGCTTTAATTTTGTAACTTGAACAACTATATCTAGAAGACAATATGTAATGTATCAACTAGTGATTTCTTACTGTTTATTTTTTTCTCTTTGAAATTCTGTATTGTTTCTTTCCTTTTTTCCCGTTTTGCTTTTTTTTCTCTTTAAATAAAATTTTTTTAAAAGTTCTGTATGTCTCACTTATCTGTATGTCAAATTCTTTTTCTCTACCAGGGAAGTTTCCTGCCATGATGTCTGTGAACAGATTTTTATATCATTTATGCTATCCCCTGCTTTTTCATTTACTCCAATCTATCTTAAGTTATTCTTCTTTGCCTCATCTAGCAGCTGCTTGATTTATTTCTCATAGTCCTTTGCTATTTTTTAAGAAATCTTTTTTTTCATGATCATTAACTGCAAGCCTATTTTCTATATCTGAGATCCTGTCCTCACATTGGCTTAATCTGCTACAAATACTTTTTTTCCCCCTTTGGTACTAGGGATCGAACTCACAACTGTAAGCTTGCAAGGCAGGCGCTTATGCCACTGAGCTAACTCCCCAGCCCTACAAATACTTTAAATGGAGTTTTTATTCTCCTGGATATCTGCTTGAATCTGCTTTATGGGTTCCATTTCTTCCCTACTCTGAGCATTTATGGCTTCCATAATTTTCTTAAGCTTGTCTATTTTTTTTTTTTTTTTACTGTATCTGCTCTAGAGTCACTAAGTATAGTTTTTATTGTGGACACTATCTCTCCAGTTATTTGTGAAACTGTTTCTGATTTGATTTTTTTTCCAGAGCCTCATTAATTGCTTTGCTGTTACCACTTCAGAGAGGCCATATAGGAGGCTTTCAGACTGTCCCACTTCATTGCCCCCTGGGTTTGCCTTTGGTGAGCTGGATGTCAGAGGTTGGTTACATTTTGTTTAAGTGTCTTCTCATTTTATTTTCTTTTCTTAGTTTAATTCCTAGGGTGATGCTTGTAAATTGCCTATGGTGGATTGCTTTATTGATAGTATTTAGAACTGTTAGGCAATGACTACTTCTCTGAGGAATTTTCTAGATGTAGCTGGTTTGGGGGTTTTCATTATGGACACCATTTCTGCAGTTATTTGGGAAATTATTGGAAGATCCCACTTCTTCAAATTGTTGGAGATGAGAAGGTGCTGATTGTTTGGCCAGTTCCTGGTTTTTTGGCACTCTGTCACAGTATTTTCTGTGACCTTTACTCAGTTTCAGTCATAGAATAACAGGAAGACCAGGTAGTTAGAACAATTATGTCACTTTTGGCTATAGTGGTAACATTACCATCAAACACAGCATAGAAAATGACAAACTGAGCTAACCATTAATTTGCCACTTTTAACCATATGAAATAGATTTGTGGTTATATAACAAAATCTAAAACAAACCAGAAAATTATACATAGGTATACAAACCCTTAATATGTCAATTTTGCCCTCAGGGATTAAAATGAGAATTCCTCTCCTTTTGTCTGGCTTTCTCCATGTTGTCAGATTCCAGTATCTGAGTTTTGTTTTGTTTTGTTTTGTTTTCAGAGAGGCTCTCTTATTGTGCCACCACTCAGTTGGCCATCTTGCTTCTCTAGGGATTAAAATGTAAAATGTGTTGAGGAGAAAATAAATAAGTGAAAGAAGAGGAAGAGATTAGAAAGTTGGAGGACAAAAAAGGGATCATTCCAACTTTGGGAAATTGGTGCAGAAGACTGGAGGGAAACAGAGAAGAGATAAAAAAGAAGAATGAAACAGAACCACAACCACAAAGAGGCTAGAAGCCACATTCACACTCATATAAAACAAGCTCAAACAATGAAGGGAAAAAAAGACAAGCAAAAAACAAAACCATTACCACAACCACAACAAAAAGAGAAAGAGAGAGAAGAAGAAAAAAAAAACAGAAAAGAAAAATCCACGTCCAGGTTTGTTTCTGTTGTCACTGGTAGATAACATGTGGAGACAGAGTCCTAGATCCATGTTGACTTATCCCAGCAAGCCAGCAGTAGCTCTTTGGTGGGGTAGTGGATAATCTAGTGAGCTTGCACCTTCTGGCTGAGACCTGACTCATTCTGCTTGCAATCATTGGTGCACCTTCCTTGGGCCTGACCCCAGTTGGGAGCAACTAGATGGAACAAGCAGCAGCTCTGAGCTCTGAGCTCAACCAGCCTGTCTAAAATGGCCCCAGCCAATCTCTGTCTCATGCAGGACAACTGAACCCTCTGCACTCAACACCAGCCGATGCAGGCCATCACGCCCACTGCTCTCCTCCACTGCTGCATCTCTCTGTGGAGGTTTCTGGGGTTGCCAACAGTCAGTGTGTGTCCATAGGTTTGAATCACTCCTGCCACGCAGTCCTGTCTCAGGGAGAAGGTGCTGCTGAGTATCTCCTTCTTCATTAAAGTTTCTCTCTTCACTCTCTCCATGGGCTTCAGTTTATACTTCAGATTCTTCCTGGATGCAGGAGATCCACTTCTCTCTTTTTTATCTTCCTTACATTGCTATATTCCAGTGTCTAGGTGGTGACTCTCAAAAAGGCTTTTTCTCTGCTGTTTACTTCTCTATCTCGGTCTCACTGTCTATTATTATTTTACTTCTTATCAACCCAGTCTGTGTAAGACCCTTTCTCTAGTTAGCTCCCTTTTTCATAAGCTAACTAAACCAATTATTTTTCACAACTCAGCACTCTGGTAGGATGAAACAGGAATGTCATAAGTGCTAGCCCAGCCCAGGCAATTTAAAGACTTAGTGAGATACTGTCCCAAATGTAAAAATTTAAAATGACTAGAGATGTACCTTAGTGTGAAGGTTCTGAATTCAATCAATGTCCAGTACTGAAAACAAAAATTAATGAACACAGACATTTCCATATCCATAAAAATGTGATCTATGATAAAGGTCTCATTGTGAATCAGTGGGTTAAGTATGACTTATTTAATGGATTGTCCTGAACCAGTGCTTTATCTATATACCCAAATAGCAGTGGGGATTTATTCCTCTTAGATGTGGATTAAAGTCCCAAGGATAAAAAGAAAGCCCTTTAACATTTTCAGAAAAGATGTAAGATAGCATGGTTATGATCTTTGAATAAGGAAGGGTTTCTTTCAAATGTACAAATCAAAAGAAAAAGATGGATAAATATAGGACTATGTTAATATTCAAAGCTTTTTATATGAAACACAATAAGCCAAGTTAAAAGGCAAATCTTGTACACACTAATGTATTTTTTTTTTGTCTTGGTACTGGGGTCAAACACAACCTTGTGCTTGCCAGGCAGGCACTTATACAATTGAGCTAAATCCCTGGCCCCACACTAATGTGTTTACAACATATGTATATAGAGAAGTCTTACAAATTAATGAGAAAAAAATGGTGTAACAGAAAAATTGGGAAGATTTATGAAGACGTGCTTCTCAGGATTGGAAATTCACACAATTGGTCAAAGTACATAAAAAATATCCTTCCTCATACTAACAATCAAAACAATGCAACTAAAACTTAAAACCACTATAAGACAATTGGAAAAACTGTTTAATCCAACTATACTAAATATCATGGAAAATCTGGATTTGTTGGCAACAGTTTAACATGAGTGAGAAATCTGACCACATCTAGTAAAGGTATATATCTTTCAAGCCAGCAATAGCTCTACATTTCTTTTTTTTTTTTTTTTTTTTTGTATCGGGGATCAAACACAACCATGTGTTTGCAAGGCAGGCGCTTATGCTGCTGAGCTAAATCCCCGGCAATCAGGATATTCCTGCAATCCCAGCACTCAGGAGGCTGAGGCAAGAGGATCATTGCAACTGAAAGGCATAGTGAGTCATTGTTATGTCATTTGCAATAGCAAAAAGAAAAACATATTAATATCAGCTATGGATTGAATGTCTCTGCAAAGGTTCTTGAGTTGGAACCTTGACTCTCAATGCAACAGTGCTGAGAGATGATCAGAAGTCCAAGAGCAATATGCCTTTATTGCAGGACTGAATTAGTTACTACTGGAGAAGGTTGTTACAAAGCAATACTATCCACTTGGTTTTGTCATACAGTCTATGATATTCTGTTGTAGCAACAGAAAACAAACTAAAACAATGACCAGTAGAGGAAAATGTTAAATAAACTACACTATATTCATAAAATAAAATACTATAAAGTACTTAAGATGAAGAGTTTAAAATGCAGACTTAAAAAAACCAAGCAAGGTGGTGCATGCCTGTAATCCCAGCACTGGGGAGGCTGAGTCAGGAGAATCACTGTTAGTTCAAGACCAACCTGGGCTATAAAGTAAGTTCAAGACCAACCTGAACTGCATAATGAGACCCTGTTTTAAAAAGACAAAAAAAAAAAAAAAAAAATCTGGGGCCCAGGGACAAAGCTTAATGGCACAGCACCTGCCCGGCAAATGCGAGGTCATGAGTTCTATCCCCAGTACAAAAATAATAATAATAATAATAATAATAATTTTTAAAAATGCAAATATCAACATAGATAAATCTCAGAAAACACAATATTGCTGGGTATGGTAGCACATGCCTGTAATCCCAGAACTTGGGAGGCTGAGGCAAGATAATCACTGTGACTTCTAGGCCAACCTGAATTGTATAATGAAACCATGTCTCAGAAAAAACTGGGCGTGGTGGCACATGCCTGTAATCCCAGCACTCGGGAGGCTGAGGCAGGAGGATCGTTGCAAGTTCAAAACCAGCCTGGACTACAAAGTGAGCTCAAGGCCAGCCTGAACTGCAAAGTAAGACCCTGTCTCAAAAAGACCAAAAAAAGCTGAGCATGGTGGCACATGGCTGTCATCCCACCCTGTCTCAAAAAGGCCAAAAAGGATGAGCATATAGTTCAGCAGCACAGGCACCTGCCTGGCAAGCACAAGCTCTTGAGTTTGATTCTCTGTACAAAAAAAAAGAAATGCAGGGAACAAAGAGAAGAAACAGTACTGTATCAAGTAAGCAACTTGCAGGATAACATTCATGATTTTAAAATTTCTATTAAGGGAAGGAAAGAATTCATAAAATATATTCTTTCTTTATGGAAACATACATATATGACATATACATATATAAATAGAAGGCATTAAAAAATATAAAATGCCGTGTCATGATTATCGTCTGGGCAGACAAAAAAGGGAATGAAATCGAGGAATAGCGTACAGTAGACTTCAACTAAATGTATAATTTTTGTGTGTGTGTGCCAGGGATTGAACTCATGACCTCGCATTTGCCAAGCAGGCACTTATACTGCTCAGCTAAACCCCCGGCCCCTTAAATTTTTATATTTTTTTAACCCGAGAAAATTTCATAAACTATTTGGAGAAATTTTTTATTATCTTTGAAATTCAACCAAGGCCCTGGAGGGGAAAAAAAAAAAAAAAGACAACACATTTACACATAATATTATTAAAAATGACCAAGCTGTTCCTTCAAATAATCAGTCTCCTCAATCTCAGCCTCAGTCCAAATTGATGAGGACTTTGCAGGATTTGTTGATAAGATGCTTCAAAGAGATTTTTTTGTTGTTGTTTTGTTTTGGTATCAGGGATCAAACTCAAAACCTCACACTTGCCTGGCAGGCACTTGTGCCACTGAGCTATATCCCCTGCCCTATTTTTTTCTTTTCTCTTTTCTTTTCTTCTTTTCTTTTCTTTTCTTTTCTTTTCTTTTCTCTTTTCCTGAGACAGAGTTTCACTATGTGTTACAGGCTGGCCTTGAACTCACTATGTAGCCCAGGTTGGCCTCAAACTCTCAACAATGCTGGGATCACAAGTGTGTGCCACCATGCCTGGCCATTTGAAGGGATTTATTATTGAAGATCCTTTCCACGGTACCAGTTATCGGGGACCCCTGCAGTGAGTCCCCAGTCTCCTGCCCAGTTACATAGAACAGCGGGAAGAAAGAGCAACAGATGAAATAGCTATGTAGCAGGGATCTGGGATGATCAGTTGTTTGCAGGGAACAAAAGGCCATGAGGCAGCCAGAACCTTGGTATGTATTGTATGGACTATATCTGTGTCAAGAACAATGGGTGAAGGTAGTGTTTTCAGGAACAATATTGGCGACTAGAGTGAGCTAGTACAAAGAACAAAGCATTCTTAAAAGGACAAGGACAAGATAGAGGAGGAATAAGGAAACTAGCTTTTTTCTCCAGGTGCCTTATCATCTTTAGCAGGTCTTATCTCGCCCTGCCAGCAGCACAGCAGCTTCTAGCCCTGGGGATTGCAGCTGTGACCACAAGAACAGGGAGTTTCCGAGTTCCAAACTGGCTCAAAGGGCAAGACAAGGAAGGCTTTGGATGACACCTAGACTCAATTATTTTTTCCTTATTTTCCCTTTATTTTTTTCTTTTTCCTTCTTTTCTTTCCTCTTTCCCTTTCCCTTGTACTCCTCTCCATTTGAGCACTTTCTTCTTATTTCATGTTACATATTATACATCTTGGTCCTTATTTTCAGTTTTTCATACAAGAGAAAAATGCATTATTTGCACTTGTGGATCCAATTTATTTAAGAGTATGATTTAAGTTGCATTCATTTTACTGGAAATGCTAGACTCAATTTATAATCTGTGGTCCCTGACAGTGTATAGGTATAGAAAAACTTTTTTTTTTTCCTTTCTCACCATGGTAAAATGTTTCTCATGTACTGCCAAGTCACATGAGGCAGCCACAAGAAAACGCATCCTAGAGTAGCAGGAGAGAGCCAAGCATAGTGGTACACTCCTATAATCCCTGCACTTGGGAGGCTGAGGCAGGTGGATCCTTGCAAGTTCGAGACCAGCCTGGGCTACAAAGTGAGCTCAAAGCCAGCCTGAACTGCAGCTCAAAGCCAACCTGTCTCAGAAAAAAAAACAAAGTAGCAGCAGTGAGTTCGAGAGAGGGGGTGGGCATCTCAATCTCTGGTTGGTTGTTTGCAGAGCCTTGCTGTTGTAAACCCTGGTGTTGCTTTGAGATCAAGGAAAAGAATCAGGGGTTTAGCTCAGTAGCACAAGCCTCTGCCTGGCAAGTGCAAAGGTCGTGAGTTCAATACCCCAGCAGTACTCAAAGAAGAAAAAGCAAGCAACCGAGACCAAGGAAAACATCCTCAGGCATTTGTTGATATCCCCTTTTGGGGTGTGTGTGTATGTTTGTGTGTGTTTTGTTTGTTTGGGGGTTTTTGTTGTTGTTTGTTTGTTTGTGCACCAGAGATTGACTCAAACTTGCTTGACAGGCACTTATACCACTGAGCTAAATCCCTGGCCCCCTTCTTGATTTTAGACTCTCAAGAGTCTCAAAAGCAAGAGATTAGCTGGAGCAGCACCCAATTTCAAGGTGGATTGGATAAGTAAACTTTCAGCAGGAAACAGATGCAAGGGTATTTTCCCTCTGTCCAAAATAACAAATAACTTGCAAAAAGTATCCAGGCATAAGCCATCCTGAAAAGATTCTGGCCCTCAAAATCCCTCCCTACAGCCAGGGGACCCCTGCAAGAAGAGGTAGGTAGAATGAGGCCCTGTATCACAGTTTTCAACCATGGCAAAGGGCAAAAGAATCAATGATTACTCAAAGATCACTCGGAGTCAGTGTCCAAGAGGATCTGGAAGGGATGCCCATAACAAGAGACTGCTCAGTGTGAGAAAGTCTCAATGGACAGACACAACTGAAGCTTCTGTGGCCTTGTATAGGTAGAACCAGGAAGCAAGGATCAAAGAAAAAAGAAAGGCCTCTTGGGCAGGGACTCATAGGTTACAGGGGAAGGTGAAGATGGTCTATTCAATGACTGACTCTGGGACTAAATTAAATGATAAAGGAGTAGGGAGAGGACAAAGGCCAGAGCGCTCACTCCTTAAGCAATGCATTTTGATCCTACTGTGTCTTGTGACTCAGTAGGCTCTCTTTAAATCTCTAATCGGGCACTCTGGGAGGTTTTAGGCTTGTGGCTCTAAAAACCCATTATCTCTGCATATCCATCTCTTATGTACCTCTGGCCAATACCCCCACAGCCCTAAATATGTAGAGCAAATACTAAGCTTGAGGAGACTAGAGAATGTTATGACAGCAGGAAGCCCATACATCTCCTTCAGGTTCCCTGAGCAATTGTAGGTGGATGCTTTATATTAATGGAGCAAACAAGAACTGGGCAAAATTAGCCAAAACGACAATATGCAATGCCAACTAAGCATGGTGATTTGTTGCTAGAATTCAAAAGCAAGAAAGAAGTAAAAATAGGACAAAAAAAAAAATACTCAAAAGAGTCAGCAATAAGAACAGTTAAGCTTTGAACTACACATGAGAGACTGGACTCACATTTCTTTCTCTCTTTTTTTCCTTTTAAAGAGACAAAGTTCAGGCTGATCCTAATTCCTGAGGTCAAGGAATTCTCTTTCCTCAGCCTCTCAATTATCTGGCACTATGTGTCACTTTCCCAAGCAGGATTAAGTTTTTGTTTTTGTTTTGAGACCATGTAGTCCAGATGGCTTGAACTAAGTAGCCCTAGATGGCCTGGAACTCATGATCTTGCTTCAGCCTCTCCAAGTACTGAGATCACAGACATTCACCACCATACCCAGCTAGGACTAATTTTCCAATAACTGAAAAGAGTTACATCTGGATATGAGCAAAAAAAGCTATGGGACCTACCAGAGACCTGCACTGCAGAATGTGATTGAGGGAGTTTACCATGCTGTAGTTGGTTGTAAGCAATAGTGGGAGAAGTTGTTTTGTATTAGCACTTCTCTTCTCCAAATTTAGCCTCAGGCTAAACTTAGGTTGAAGTGTACAAATGGGGTGAAATGTTTCTATTTTTAAAATCTTGGTGGTCGGTGGTGTAGTAGCAAATCTCTAAGAGCCCAACTCCTTTTACAAACTTGGGCAATCTCCAGTCACAGAGGGCCAAAGTAGGTTAATGTGAGTCATAACATATGCTAGAAACAAAATGCTACTTCTGAGATTAGATTCTTTTAAAAAAAATTAAAAACTATGTTTCCCCACTCCCACCCCCATCTCTTTTCTCGATCTGGGGGAGGCCAGTCCCATGAAGAGACCCACAAGAATAACTGAGCCTGAGGCAACAGCAGGCAAGAGACTGAGTCGCCAGCAACATAAGTGAATCTGGAAGTGGATTCTCCAGGCCCCCTGCACTTTGGGATCACCCCAGCCCCATCCTACACTGAGTGCAACCTCCTGGAGACCCCAAGTTAGGACCACCCAGCTAAGACACTCCCTGCTTCCTGACCCCAGAAACTATGTCCAGAGTAATAAATGTCTCTGCTTGGGCTGCTACATTTCTTGTTTTGAGACAATTTATCACACAGCAATAGATAACTAATAAGACAGATCCATAAAAGTTTGATATGTTATTCTTTATGCTCTTCTAAATGTCTAAAGTATCTCATAGTAATTTAAACATATATCAAGATGATTTCCCCCATGTTTATCATCTGAAGTTAAACAAAAGGGTCTTTTAGGGGTAAGTATATTCAGAGGTTTTAGATACTGTCTCCAACTTGGATGAAAACTTTAACAATTTCCAAAAGCACTCTCATAAAACAAACTGCTTTTAGAATGAGAAATATTATGGGATGAGTTATTCTAAAACTAGTATACAGAATCAAAGGTCACCGGTACAGGAGTGAAATGGTGCCACCTGGGAGTACTGGTTAATAGTAATTCCATCTGGAAACTGGCTGCCAAGAGGGACAAAAAACAAAAACACTCCCTCAGTGCTTCTTACTGGCACTAGGTGGCGGTAAAGTGTTACCATCCAATTATATTTCAATTGCAAAGTTTTGTTTTGTTTTTATTTTCATTTGCATAGTTTGGCTAGGGTTAAAATACTTTAAATAAGAGTGTGACTCTACAAAGCTAAGGAAATTCTTCTTACTACTTAACACCATTTGTTGAACTATTATTTCTAATTGGGAACTGAGGGTTACATGTATTTGTGAACTAAAGCCATTTTTAAAAGGAGGTGATTATTTATTACTCATTTATAAAAAAATGTTAGTTTAACAAGAAAATAACACTCTAATCAACCAATTATTGGCATTTATTCAGTTATTCCAAAACTAAAATTTGGGGTACTTTAGACAGAGTTGAGCCACAGATTACTTTTTTATTACTATTATTTTATGGCAAAGTTTACTTTTTAAAAGACTGATGCTTACAG
The DNA here is from genome assembly GCA_004027455.1 of Hydrochoerus hydrochaeris. Taxonomy (NCBI): domain Eukaryota; kingdom Metazoa; phylum Chordata; class Mammalia; order Rodentia; family Hydrochaeridae; genus Hydrochoerus; species Hydrochoerus hydrochaeris. Next base: position 102,427 of record PVLA01005887.1, read on the forward strand.
ATCAAACTAGCAAAACATTCCAGCACATTTTTCATTTTTTTCTTCAAGCTATTCCTGGTTATAAGATATTATCTAGCTTAATAATTAATAGCACAGACCTTGGAACTAGATTGTGCAGGTTTAAATTCTAGTTCTACTTTGGGTACCTCTAGTTCTACTTGATCTACTTTATAAATAAATAAGTCCAAAATGAATTAGTATACATAAAGCACTAGGAACAATACTTGGTACTTACAGATGCTATTAAATATTAACTACTTTTGTCTCACATGAATTCCCTATATCTGAGGGACATGCTGTAGAAATATATAGTAAAACTTGAAGCATGAAACATATTCAGCAGAATCAAAGTCCACAGATAAGAGACAAATAATATCACTCAGAATTGCCCTTTACTATTGACATAGAAAATATGCCTCCAAAGAACTACAATAAAATAGGACTAGAACACAAATCATCTAAACCTCAAGCCAATGAATCTTATACTGCACTGTGACTAATCATTCTTATTTATTGACGGAAGAACTCTTAAAAGACAGTGTCTTTGCCTGCTAGTTGAATGGCAACTACATTATAAAATATCAACACACCATCTACTTTATTCTAATTACTGTGAAGCTCCACATCATGAGAAATTCTACATTAATTGCTTCAGAAAAGTAAGGTTGTCTACAGCCATACCACCCCGAACACACCCAATCTCATCCGATATCGGAAGCTAAGCAGGGTCGGGCCTGGTTAGTACTTGGAAGGGAGAAAAAGTAAGGTTATTACAGAAAACAAACTACATTTAAAGCTTAGGCTCAGGCAGTGAGACTAAAAGTTTGGGATGAAACCTGACATACTAGGACAGAGCATTCTCTGCTCCCAAGATTCAAAAGGATCTCTTGGATGGGAAAGAACAGGGAGATCTAGGGGGAAAATAAAAAGCAGGTTTCTAAGAAAGGGGCCTGGGCCCTATAGTTGAGCTCAGAGAAAGGAATAATAAAATCCCTAGGTATATTTGGGGCTTCTAGGGCAGAGAAAATTGTATCTGCTCCAGGGGGAATCTAGAAGCTGTAAGAATCTCTAATTCTCCATGCCTGGCACACACAGGAGTAGAAGGAAAGTTTTTATGGCACACCCAGATAAATGGTGTTGTAAGAGTCCTACAGAAGTTCCAAAGTTGGGAAATGGTAAAGATGAGTACCAAGCAGAGTTTTTCACTGTGCAGCCAGTGAAGAAGCATTAGAATTTTACCAACATATGAAGCACTGCCTGAGCAAAACACAGAAGCAACACACAAGAAGAGGCCTGGCATCAGAAACCAGAGAGGCACAGTGGCACCACCCTTAAAGGGGGTGTAACTTTTATGGATATGAGTTCAGCTGTGCTCAAGAAGATCAGAATACTGTAATGGAGTCTTAACAAGATAAAATGCCTGTCCTATCACATGGAAGTTTGAAACAGGAGGAATTCAAGGGGCTAGAATCGCTCTGCTCCACAAAGTCTTCCAGGAGATGAGTTTTTGATGCCTGATCGTCGGTACCCTCTTCTCAGATGCTGACCTCATGCCTTTATAGAAACATAGCTGGTTCACATCACCACATCCTCATTTCAGCCCAAAAGAAAGAGAAAAGGCAATGTGCAAAGCTGAGGACTAGTACATGTCATCTAAGGACCTGACCTAGAAGTTGGTGTATCGCTCTCACTTGCACTTAGACACATGTCCACACTAGCTTCAGAGAGGTGTGGAGTAATGGTCACTAGGTGGACAGCCTGTGCTCAGATGAAAATAAGGTGATACTTTGACTAAAGAAAAAGAAATGCAGGTATCCATAAATAAGTGATGCACTATCTGCATGGCCAGTGTCTCATGAAAGTCAGTCATGAAATACTACATAAATCCCTTGAATCTTAGGTACAACTCTGGGCACTTTGGAGGGAGTCTAAATTTTAGCAAAATTAAATTTCTTCCACCAGTGGAATCAAAAAATAGAAATTAAATTTGGCTACCAAAAAGTGAACAAAGTCACATTTTTGTAACTTTAGTTTGACATAACAGCTACTCATGATTCATATTACAAGTATGTTTGAAAAAAATAAATCCCTAGTTCTTTATAAAACTGACAAATTTTGAATTTGCAAGTATTGTGATGTAGTAACAATTTGGTAACAATGTTGTTATATTTTATACCTTCAGTATGCAAAATAGTTCTCATATTTATTTATACATTTAATCTCCAAATTCCGATGCAGTTTATTCCCCAACTCCTTTCCCAGATGGTTAACACAGTGTGTTCATAACCAAGAGCACTTAGTGGACAGGCAGGCCAGAGCATATCAGATGGCCTGTCCCTCTTCCCAGGGACAGAGATGATAAACAAGCCAATCAGTCTCTCTTGGGCAACTGAACCAGAAATAGACTAGAGAACATGTGATAGAACTAGCAAGAGGATGAGATTCAAAGATAATCACAGAATCAGGCCCTGAGTAGGCAGCAAACTTCAAAAGGTAACATTAGTTAAATAAATGCATGGTGTGAGACAGAAGTCACCATCAATACTAGGCTAGCAGACCCCCAGGATAGGTGATGCCCTCCCTTACAGTCCCCTTGTGGTGAGGTGGGTGGGGTCCTTGTGTCTTATTCTGGCCAATGGGAGGCAAGCAAAGTGTCAAGTGTTATCTACAAGTCAAAATCAACAGAAGCCATGCTCTCATTCCCTCTGCAGAGACTTGGGAAGCCATGTGTTAATGGGGCAGCGTCACAGATGGAGGGTCTGGGGTCCCTGAGTGGAAGAGAATCTCTGGTGACCGTATCACTTTATGTGAGCAAGAAATAAATTTTTGTTATGTAAAACCCAAGATTTCAGAGTTGACCTATTGGACACCTGGTAGTTAATTATACAACTAATACAGCAATCAAAATATTTTAGAGCTTCCCAAACAGTAGTTATTCTAGTGATGATAACTGTACCATTATAACTTTTTTTGTTGTTGTTGTTTTGGTACTGGGGATCGAACTCATGACCTCGCGCTTGCCAGGTAGGGGCTTACTGAGCTAAGTTCTCGACCCCTCATTATAACTTTTTAAAAAACGAAATCTAGTAAATCTGGAACAGTTATTTACTGCTGGTGTTTGTCCTGACTCTGGTGTTGCCCATGCCATACTTACAGGAAAACCCCATTTACTTATGCCCTCCAGCCTATAGTATGAGTGAAATATAAAAGTATAACGTAGGATTGGGGGTTTAGCTCAGTGGCATAAGCAGCTGCTTGCAAGAGCACAGTCGTGAGTTCGATCCCCGGTACCAAAAAAAAGAAACTCGCAAAAGTAAAGTGTATGTAAATCGTAAGTCAGTATTGGGAAGGGAAGTTTTCTTTTCCTTGCCTGTGGCTAGATTCATGGCTGAAGAAGCTATAGCAAAACACAGACTAACAAGAGAAAAGCTCACAGTGTATTCCATTTTTACTTATCAGGGAAACCTCCAGAAATGAAGCCCCAAAGAAACAGGGTAACATGTGAGTGTTTGAGCTAAGTTTGAAGAAGTGCCTGGTTATAGGGAAGAATGATAGGGCAAAAAGAATGAGACCAATGGCGACAAACAGGTGAATTTAGCGAGACCTACTTGTTCAGACTCTTTTTTGTGGACTCAGCAATAAGGGTGCTCCTTTTCTCCAAGAGCAGTGTGGGCACCTTTCTCAGAAAGGTCTAATGATTTACTTTGGAGGACGGGCGAGGAATTTCTTTATGATCCGCTTCACAGGAGAAGGCAGGGAAAAGGTCAGTGAGTCCTTCCCATTTCTAGTGTTTTTTCAAATGCCGAGGCGCTTATGTTGGGGTAGCATCTCCTGAACCCCACCACCAGGAATTATATATTAATACATCACAACTATGAAATTTAGACAAGAAGGTAAAATGCTTAAATGCAGGGAAAGAAAATGAGACAAACTCTAGAAGAAAGGCGAAATGAAATTTTTCATGTGTTAAGTTGCTCAGATCAAGGAAAGAACATTAAATAGATCAAAATATGATCTAGCCATTAAAAAGCAAATACTTTGATAGTTAGCTGCCACTCTGATTTTTTTGTTTTTTTGGTACAAGAAATTGTATCATGCCTTCACACTTGCTCCAGGTGCTGTGCCGCTGGGCTATACCCCAGTCGCACTTTAATTATTTTACTCTGAAATTATAATATTTCAATACAGAAATCACTTCATCTTGTTTCCTGAAAAATTACTTGTGTCTATTTATAGCATCCGTATCAGTTGAATAAACTTAAAACAATTGCAGTACATTTCATAGGTATTCTTTTATGTGTGTGTGTATCTTATCTATTTTTTATTTTATTTATTTATTTATTTTTACTGGGGATCAAACTCACGATGTCACACTTTCCAGGCAGGCACTTACTCTGCTGAGCTAAATCCCCAGGCCTGTGTGTGTCTTTTTGATACAGGGTTTCACTATAGTTCAGGCTGGCCTTGAACTCACTTCGTAGCCCAGGCTGGACTTAAACTCACAGTGATCCTCTTGTCTCAGCCTCCCGAGTGCTAGGATCACAGGCTTGTGCCACCACACCAGCTTTTATGCACATTCCTGAAATTAAAATTCGCATTTCTGAAACATTTAATAGTTGTAGCCACTGATGTCTAAGTTTTATTCATTTTATTTATTTATTTATTTATTTATTTATTTATTTATCTGGAACCAGGGATCAAACTCATGACCTTGCACTTGTCAGGCAGGTTCTTACACTGCTGAGCTAAATCCCCAGCCCTAGTTCTATTCATTTTATTCTTTTTCTCAACATAAAAACCTTAATACTTTAGTATAAATAGAATTTTCCTTAAAGTGCTTCTGTGCTTTGCAGACTTATTATTGCAATTATTATAACATTATAGAAGTTATACTTTACATACTTTGTGAATCCAAATGAAATAGACTAAAATATATATTACCTTACATCAATTTTTAATATTTAATTATATGAAAATTATATTTTCATTTGATATGTTAATAATAACATAAAACCTACCATTACTACAGAATATCAAATTAAATTCTGAAATTTAAATATATCTTACAATATAGCTGCTTTCCCCATAAGGCTTGTAGCATGAAATCCTTTTTTTTTTTTTTTTTTTTTAATATACAGGTAAAACAGAACTATTAGCTACCAGGCCATGGCTTAATTTGGAAACTGAATATGGGTCAAGTTATTTTGCTGAAACTTATCCTCCAGGGTAACATTTCTATACTGAAAAATATTTGAACAAAGCATTAGGGGTCTATCTTTCATATCTGTAGTTCTTTTCTGAAGCTTGCAACATTCCTTCAAATATGCATTCTGTAAACAAATTTGAGATACAGAGGGTAAGACATTCTTAATTTCCTAAGGTCCCTGAAAACTGACAAACTGACTTTCCAGTTCAGCCCACAGTCCTACTGGTCTATTTTGCAAGACCACAAAATTATGTTTTTCTAATTAGTTACCAATATTTTAAAATTTAAAATTTTCTCAACAGAGAAAAGAGAACTGATTGTTCTGGATTACGCATGGATGAGGCTTAGGATGTTTGCTAAAAATCATTCAGTTGAGTTTGGAGATAATTTAAAAAGTGCAAGACAGAAAAGACCTTCAAAGATCATCTTCAAACTCCTCACTGTATAAAAGAGAAACCTGAGGTCCTGGAAGTGTGACCCTCAGTGACTTGTACTATACTACACAGTGCATTCACAGAAGAGCCCAACCCAGAGCTCAAATGTCTTAACTCCCAGGTTCCTTCCACTAAAATAACAGAGATAGGAAAAGAAGCAAGTACTGAGAAAGGAAGGAGAGTAGGGACACAGTCTCCCTTCCCCTCCCCAGGGCTGTGGCAGGCAGCCAACTGGCGCTTGCTGCATATTTAATTTAAACCTTTGTCTGCCCTGGCAAGGACAAAGTACAATCTGTTTTATGTAAAAAGTCTTCCCCAAGGAAAGCCTCAGCCTCCTCCAGCTGCGAAACTGATTGATGTTCTTAAAGCCCCCAAGAACCTCTGCTGGGATCCGAGGTTGCGGTTTCCACAAAAAGAGTTTGTGAAAAGGGAAGCACTGGGGGAAAAAAAAATCCCTTTATTGTGTTTCTCTCAATCTGGGAGAATTAGACTGCAGCAAGAGGGGGAAACATGCAAATAAAGATTATATTTTATAAGCAGATTTCAGAGGCCCATATGGGAGGGTCTTGGGATAGCAAGCTGCTCCTCGAGATGGGAGATCTGTCTAGAAGCTTTGTCTAGAAGCTTTAATTGCATAGCAAGCACTCTGCTTTTATGTAGATTGCCTGTATCAATCAATAAAGATGCCAAAATGTTCTGAAGATGTTTCATCCACATTTAATGGGAGCCTAAAAGCATCAATATCAAAGAATGTCACCAGTAACACTTTATCAGGAGTGCTTGTGAAATGCTCTAACGGAGATTAAAATTATCTCATTTTGAGAATTTTGTGGATTTCCTGATAACCTGTTTCGAAGTCCCTGATTTTGAGTAACATGTATTGCAAAACAATGGCTAGTTTTGAAATCCAGTGCTAAAGTCACTCCTGAGTGTTCCTAGACTGGTCAGGGTCAGATCTACTGGATTTGTGCTCTACCTGGGTGACCCCCACATCAGCTAGAGTGCTATTGCACAGATAGCAACCCCAGGAGTCCCAAAGAGGGCAAAACCACTAGGAAAGATTTGAAGCGACCCAAGTTTGGTCATGGCCAAGGCAAGCCACGGGTCAGGCTCGAAGGAGGTCATGGGTTAGGGTGCAAGGGCCTGCCTTCCCCTTCTGGCCCAGGGGCCAGACTTCAGCTTGGAGCCAGAACAAAGCCAGTGCTGGGTCAGCCTAAGGAACTGGAGCCTTTTTTGGGATGGAGCCAGGATCCTGAAACCATGGCCATGAGCCACCAGCTGGCTCTGGTCCCAGGAACATGTGCAGCTGCTGTGTGGGCCAGACAGAGCCTGCAGACTGTCACGGTGCCAACCCCTCCATTAGGCCTCCCAGTCCCTGCTCTCATCAGGCTCACACCCAACGTCCTGTGTACTTTGGCAGCAGCTGGCCTCTAGGTGTGTCCCGAGATGACTGAGTAAACCTTCAGAATGACCACGTGACCTGATGTCTCTTATCTTTCTGGACATTACACTGTTGTTCTAAAACTCCACAGAGGTCAAGGTATACAGTTCCAGAGTTTCTCTAAAGTTCTTGGTTTGATGAAAATGAAGGAATGAACTATTTCCTTTAACTCTGTGTGGTCTGATTTCAATGCCCATCAACTCCTTGGACTATATCTTAATATTTCTAACAAGAACACTAGCCCCATGGCTGTAGAAGCAGAAATATCTCCTTTCTGCCCTGATGAGGGGTTAGGGGGTAGAATCGATGAAGTGGCATTCACAGCCACTTCCAGAAGTGACTCCTGGTATCATGGGCATTAAGCTTCAGTAATAAAGTCAACAGCAGTACAATCATACTGAGAAAAGGTCAAAGAAGGAAAATGTTAGTTTTTTAAAAAGTCAGACTGTTCATTTTATATAAACTACATCATCTTCTGTATTAATTAGCTATCTTCTGGGGTGACTGATCCCATAGACACTCTGGGAACTTGCTCCAAAATATCAGGCTTCTCTCCCTAATTTTGTCTTATAAACGAAAGTCTCTACAAATTTGTTTGTACCTCTTGGGTACAGATTCCATTATCTTGATGCACTGTACCTAGTCCATCTTTAGGATCTCTTATCATGAAGGAAATGTCCACACAGCCTTTTGGTAAACCCTGGCCTAAGCTTGCTCCCTAGTACAGAACAAAGGGCAGTATGCCAAAACAGGGCCAGCAGCTCAGTCCCATGGAGAGCAGCCCAGTAGGGCTTAAACTGTAAGAGAAGGTCTCTGGGCTCAGGAAACTGGTAATCTAGGGGAGCTCATGAGTATGTTGCTTAACAAGGTGACAAGTGCATTCTAGCAGTGTGAACCAAGTGTCAGGGGAGCTCAAAGGAAGCAATGATTAATTATGCTGGGTTCGAGGATTAAAGATCTGGGAATGTTTCCCAGAGAAAGTAACAGTTGAGCTGAAACTTAAAAGGATGAGCAGGCTTTGATCCTGAGGAAATTTAGTGGGCAGGGTGCTTAGCAAGGTGCATTCCAGGAAAAGGCAGGGTGCAGAAGTCTTGCCGCTCCTGTGGAGGACTGATACATGAAATGTCTGGAATAAAGCAAGTCATCTAGTATAGCTAGAGTTTACCGTGTAACACAAGGGGTGATACAGCAAAGACTAAAGGGTTAGATTGGGCCAGGTGGTGACTGTCCTGGAAAACAAACTCCTTGGACTTTATCCTAAAGGTAATAGTGAACCATATAAAGAATTAGGTTTGTGTGTATGACAACTGCTAAAACTGACTCTAGCACAATTGCTAAAACTGATTCTAGAAGGTCACTTTGGGTGCTTGGACAAAGTATTCAAAACAGGGCCTTTGCCTTTCTCAGAGGAGTGGACTGTCCCATACTCAGCCTCCTACAGGACTGAAAGCTTCTTTCCCACCCCAGTCAGACATGCTACAACTCCTGAAAGCCCCAAATCTCCAGAGCTAGAAAGCTGGCTCTCCCAGACAACTCCTCAGAACATCTAACACCTTAGACAGACTGCCTGGGACCCTGGACTCTGTATGCACCCCCAATAATAAATTGCCTCTTATATTTTCACCATATGGAAAGCAATAACGAGGTAGAGCCCTTTCCCTGGAACATAACCTGCCGTATTCCAATAGCCACCTTGCTTTGGATTAATGACAGGCTGAGACATCGCAGACAGGTTTTCTTCCTGCCAACACTTGCTTTGTAAATTTCTGTAATAAAGTTTACTGTTAGAGTTTTTTGGTGCAACAAAGGAGCAGAATATAAAAGTAAAAGTGGCCTTTATTCTAAGGACATGGAGAGGAGCGCATAACCGAGAGCAGTCTGGGGTTTTCCTCTACCCTGGATATGGGGTATGGGGTATATGTGACCTTTGACCGGCGGTGGTGATTAAGGCAGGCATTGATGACGCACAAGGAGCTGTTTGGAATTTTCTTCGCACTCACTGTGCAAGGAAAAAAGGAAGTTGTAATGGAGGGGGGAAGTGACCTCAGGGTAAATATCCACGATTTGGCCTTCCACTGCCATAATGTCCTATAATTTATTCCGGGGCAAAACTCTTTCATTCACACCCATACCATGTTGTGAAATGCTTTCTGACCTTAGTGGTTTTTGGCCATAGTAACTATGAAGGTACTTACATTGAACCAAAGCCTAGGAGTAAGATATTTTCCCACTGTTGATTCAGACTCCTTATGTTGTAACAGAAAATCCAACTAAAACTGGTTAAAATTGAAAGGGATTTATTAGTTCACACAACTGTTGTGAAGCAGGAGTTCAGGGCATGGCAGGCTGGCTAAAAACAGGATGAAACCTAAGCCAGAATGCAGGCTGCACAGCAGGGTGTGACCTGTTGATCACAGCCAGGATGTGTGTGTGGGCAGAACCTCTCCAACCCCACTGGCTCTGGGAGAGTATAAAAGGCAGTGGTGTCATCTTCACTGTCATTACCATCTTCCTGCCCTATTTTCCTTCTGTTACTGCAGTGGCCCATCTTGCTTACAGGACATAACTCTTCTTGCTCTTCTGTTTTCTTCCTTTCTTCTCTTTTCTTCACTTTTCCCCTCTTCCTTCTTTACTTTAAATAAAAGTTGCCTGTACCTGGTTATTGTTTGTCCCGGCTAATTCTTTGGGCAAAACAGAGAGTCCAGAATCACCCAACCATGCCATCCAGCAACACTTTGGGTAAATATATAGTAGTTTATTCAATGTTTTAATGATGTTATCAATAGTCTCTGTCTCTCTACCTCTCTGTCTCTGTGTCTTCCTGCTCCCCCCACTAGAGTCTGCTTTCTAAGGTTGTCTGTAATAAGGCTGAAAGAAGGTTGCTAGTCAAAATCAGATCTCTAACCTCCACATCCAGTGTCAGAGGGGACTTCTGGACTAGCATTGCAACCCAGTCTCCTGAAATTCATCTGAATTGGATAAGCTCCATTCACATATCTATCCTCACACCTTATTTATTGAATGCCTACTATGTACCAGCAATTAATCTAGGTACTGTGGCACTGAAATAACACTGAATGACTAACTGGCTTATATCAGTTGGTACCCATAACCAGGTATGGGAGTATGTTCAGTTTCCGCAAAACATGTAAGAGAGGAAGTGGATGACAAAGACCTCCATACTACTAGGAAAGGGGGAGAAAGTAATGGAGAGTAGTTAAGCATCCAAAAACATCTTAGGCAGTTTTTCTGCTAAAAGTGTGATTCAAAGACTAATATTACTGGCATTCTCTGGGAGGTACTATAAATCTAGAATCTCAGGTAGAACCCCAATTGTACTTATTCAGAACCCGCAGGTTTTTGGTTTTGTTCCAGACAGGGTCTTGCTATGAAGTTGCTACTGGCCTTGAGCTCACTTTGTAGCCCAGGCTGGTCTCGAACTCACAACAATCCTCCTGCCACAGCCTCCCTGGTGCTGGGATTACAGGCGTGAGCTACCACGCCTGGCCTGCTTTAGTTGTTTTTTTCCTCAGCAACTAAACTTGACCCTCATCAGAAGCCATGAGCCAGTGCACATGATTTCATATACAGCTGACATAACACAATCAAGCTGTCTTTAAAACTCATTTTTAGGCTGGGGATTTAATTCAGCAGCATAAGCACTTGCTTGACAAATGCAAGGCCATAAGTTCAATCCCAAGTACCAAAAAAACCACATTTAAAAAATTCTATACATTCTGAAAGTGTTTGTGGATTTCATAACTAATGTTCCACTTCGATTTATTTTCTGTGTATAAGTTGCTGTGTCTTTCTAGAAACATCCACTTGTGTGTTCTTTAATCTGACCATCCATTCATAACTTTTCTCAAATGCAGTTGTCTTTTGTAAATGTATCTACCCAAAGTCTGGCTCACTGTGATATCAATTTTTTCTTTTACATGCAAAATGTTTTCAGTCAAATGTTGGCCAATAATTAGGCCATTTGGAAATTAACAATTCTAATAGATAAAAACAACAATGTAGGCATTTAAAGCCTAATTATTCCTTCAAGCTTATTGTGATAAAATCAAGGCTATTTGTTTTGTTTATTAGTCTGATTCTGTATTACTGAGAGTATTTCATTTTATTCTACACAATTCTTTATAAAAAAATCTTTAAAAAAGGAAAAGAAATAAAAACTTAAAAAATCTTAAACAATAAAACATTGAGAAGGTCAAGTCTTATAGGAACAAACATGACATCACATAGGGAAATGAGTCACTGTGCATCATCATTCTGGGAACTGAATCAGGATTCATCTGACTCACATCTTTCTGGGCTGAGAACCAATTCTACTTATATCATGCTGGAAAATGATTCATGTGGTACCTTGATTAGCTCCCCTCAGGATCGAACCAACTGCACATTGGAGAAGGTTTATGAAATTCAAGTAGTTCCGTGTATCACTCTCCGAGAGACACAGAAGGTTTCTGTAGCTGAGCAAACTGGTTCTTTCAGCTCAAGAACTGAAACCCAACCTTGGCAATAGTGAGTCGCTCTTACCTGAGCTGACCACATCTAAACATAACAGTAACCTTAATCTTTGTGGTCGCTACACATTTCTCACATTTTTTTGATAATCCATTGGTTAATTATAGGTCTATCTTCACTCATGTTACAATGATCATTGTAGAAAGTTTTCTGAAACAGCCACCCAGTTAGTGTTTTTATCAATAGAAAGTTAAGATACAGTAATCAATAGCTAACAGTTCTCTTTTTTGCCATGTGGCTACTTCTGCAAGTAGAAAATACAGCAGAGAGCCATACTGATAAAGTATGCCAATTAAAACTAGAAATAAAGATAGGCTAAATTAGAGTTTCAAAATCATAAAACACTTCTCAGAGCATCTGAAATAAGTGACTTAATAAAATATTAATACTGGTAACACCTGGAAGAGTGTGTGTGTGTGTGTGTGTGTGTGTATATATATATATATATTTTTTTTTTTGCAGGTCTTACTATGTACCCCAAGGTGGTCTGGTTTGGTCTCAGCCTTCCAGGTAGATGGGATAGTTAAGTGTGTATTCCCACTCCCAGCCAGGATTAGTCTTCAATGTAGGCTTTGATAATTAGCAGGATCACCTACCTCCAACTGAGTCACAAACATGGGGAAATTTCACATACATATTCAGAAGTTTTGACAACACAAAGGCTACTTTCCCATTGGACAATTGGTTAAGATGGAACCTCAGCTGCTCCCCTTGGAGAGGACATTTAAAATTCTCTCCAATAATCCCTCACTCCCTTCTTAAGGTTCTTTGCACATTACTTATTTGATTCAGTAACCACATGACTTTGAAATGCCTGATAAGTACACTCCTTTTCTTTCCTATAAAAAACAATGTTCAGAAATAGAAAAAAAATTCATGCAAAAAAATGTTAAAATCTATCCACAATGCAGATTGGCCAATCCTGTTTTCAATTTCTCAGTGAGCTCATTCTCTGCTAAATATGCATCAAGCATCTTATTTGTGCAAGACGATGTGCTGGAGGCTACCCATAAAAGCATGGTTTAGATTAAGAATGTCCCCCTGCATGGCAATGTTCAATGTATGTAGCACTGTCCCTTGATTGTTGTGTTTTGAAATTTTGTTTTATTATTTTTTTCTCTTTGGAATAAAATCGATTTGGGAAAAAAAAGAAAAGAAAAGAATGTCCCCCTAGTGCCTCATGTGCTCAGAAGCAGAGCTTTTGGAAAGTGATCAAATTATGGGAGTACTTCAGCTGACTTGCTGTGAAGAGGTAAAACCTGGCTGGACGCAGGTCATTGGAGGCATGAACTGGAAGGGTAAGTCTCCTTTTCTCACTCCTTTCTTGGCTCTCTGCTTCCTGGTCACCATGATGTGAACAGCTTTCCTCAGCTGGATGCTTCCCCTGTGACTTTTGCCCCGAGCCTGTGGACCATGAATCGTAACTGTGAGCCAAAATAGCCAGGGATGTAGCTCAGTGGCACAGTGCCTGCCTGGCAAGCCCAAAGTCATGAGTTCAATTCCCCAGTAACAAAATAAACCTCTTTCCCTTTATAAATTATGAGTGTCAGGTATTGTGTCCCAGCAACAAGGAAAGTAACCAAGATGTAAACTAAAGTCCTGAGTTCAATCCCTGGTATTGAAAAATAAAAAGATACTGTCCTTGCCCTTAAGTTGCTTTGATATAACTGGACAGGTCAAAAAAATACGTTCTTTCTTTAAAATCCTATCTGAAAAAGTATATGAATGAGGTTTAGAGACTTTATACCAATTTACCCAAAACCACAGAAACTAGAGCTTGTCTTTTCCAATTCATGGACCTGTCAGTCTACCTGTCAGTCAAAAATTACAACACCAAAACAACACAAAACAACTACCATACCTAATGTTTGAGTAACAAGCATTCTGGAATGTAAAGTACTATAAAACACACTCATTATCTTCAAGAAATCTATATGGTAGTTGAATAAAAGATATTAAGCAAATCATTCAAACACTTGTCTGCATGTGATGAGTGCTTGTCATCATGGTGCTTAGGAATCATTTCCTGTGGGGGTGTTTAAAGAGGCCTGATCCCACCTCTGAAGCCCAAGCCACTCTGTGCAGACATCACCCTTGACTTAATTGTTTTAATCTTGCACCAAGGCTCAGAGCCAGCTGAAGAAGAGTTGAGGTTTTCCCCAGTAAACCCACATAATTCTGACTAATGAGGACAGGGAAAGTTTAAGTGAGGAAGTAGTGGTGAGGATACAAGGGAAGAGAAAGAAAACCAGAAAGTCCCAAGGAGAAGAGAGTTTGGAAGAACTCCAAAAGCCTCAGAGAACTTCTGAATAACTTTCCAGTTCTGCAGTCCCTCTCCACTTGGATTCCTAACCCACATTCATATTTTGCTGGTTATGGAAGTGAGGAGAGCTCAGCTAGGTTCAGATGATGACCCTGGTGAATGCATATGAAGCCTGCTCACTATATGATCCCTTCTTCTCAGTGCCATTCTCCTAGGCATCTCTCCTCACTCCATTCCCCTCTGACCTGTATCTCATTTCAGGGCTTGCTCATTGCAATGGTTTTCCTTTCCCAGAGCTCTGGTTTACTGGAGGCCCTCTGTGACTGGCCAGTGGGAGGAACTGGCTTGAGGCTAAGAAGGAGTTGGGGATAGGGAGAAACCAGAGGTCACAGCTCACTGTACCTTGGATAACTTCTAGATGACTTATGAGTCACCCCCCTGGCTTCAGCTGTATTGAACAGGTCTGCCATCTTTCCCACCACTCCCAGGTGACCCTGGTTTCTGGGGCCCTACCTGTTTCACTTCACTCTCTCTGTTGATAAAATCCTGTTTGACTCCTGGCTTTTCTATCACCTGTGTAAACAATTCCTGTATTGAATTTCTACTCTTGTAAATACTTAACCTGGTTTCTGATTTCCTTGCTAGATGCTGATTGATGCATGTGTGCATAAAGAATTGGTCTATTAAAATGATGACTTGTAATATTCAAGAATGGAACACAAATAACTAGGTCTTCCCCCACACACACACACTCCCAATATGCAGGAATTGCATAGATTAGTATTCAAACAGAAAATTTATCTCACTGAGATTCAGTAAAAACTGGGTCACCACCTGAATAGGAACAGTTGTCATATGAATCCACAGTCCTTGAAGTGTGTCATAAGCAACCAAGTGTCCCATGGTTGTCACACCATTGGCTCTATGAGAAACTATGAGAATGTGAAGGTCATGCAGCTCAGCCCACAAACTTGGACGTGGCGAGAGCTTTTGCAGTTCCTCAGTTCATTTACATTAACAATATTTCAAACAGGTGGGTGGGGGGTAAAAGAGGAAATATTTTTATTTCAAAAAAGAGGAAGACAGAAATGAAAGTCAGAATGATAGGGGCAAGAGGAGCTAGTTCATGGGGTTCACTGACATGAAGCGTGAAGCAATTCATCCCTGACACAAAACGACACAGGAAGGGAATCAATAAGTGGCAAGAAACAAGAAAAGTGCTAGTTTTCCTTTAATAGGGACACTCCTGTGATTTCACAATTTAGTAGAAATTTCCACAATTTGCAAAAACAGATATTCTCAGAAAAATAAAAATTCAAGACTGCATTTCCCCATAAACAAAGAATGACTTGCAGACTGTCTTTACAAATTCAAATATAAATAGGTTGTCTTTGTATACAGAGTAAATGGTAGTTTATATACTAGATTTCTTTTATCTCCTGAGTTACTACTTATAAAAAAATCTATAACTTAAATATGTACATATATAGATACATAAGGCATATACCTATATATACAAAATGATATGAAATATAAAATTCTTAAGTCATTAAACCAAGTCTTCTATGTCCATCTTTCAGGACTTGTTATTTTTTTTTTTAGAACACATGCAAACACACACATTCTTCTTCTAAATACTTCCCAAGATATTTTAAAAACAACTGACTTTATTAATAGAAATCAGGCTTTTTTTTATATTCCATATTCATCTAGATTATTATGTGAAAAAAATGTAATGAAAATGCAGGCACATCCTGTAAATACTAAATTAGAAAAATAACTGTGCTTTTTACATTGTCCTGCCCTAGAAAAAAGGCACCCAGGACAATCCCAGCAACTGGCACACTCTACATGATGTGCTCATTACCACAAGTAAATAAAGTCAGTAAATTACTGGCAGAGCACAGAGGGACATGATGAGTCTAGGAAATAACCCTTTCATCAAACTCTCTGCACATTGTATATCGCCTGAACAAAAAGCAAATAATCATGATCAATGGGGAATTAATATTTTAGTCAAAGAGCAATGGAGATGAATGCATATTATAAATTATTAACCAGTACTTGTGCTTATCCCCTTGGCAAAGCATAAAATAGGCTTCTAAAGAAATAGGATACATACCTTCTACCTACCTAGCAATGTTTACTCCAACCAATGAATAATATCCATAAAGATGCATATTCAAGGAAGAAATTTATACCTGAATTTCTGTACCTTTCTGCAATTGAATGTGAGCAAAACATAAATATTCTAGTTTATACTTTTGTAAACATATGTTTTTATTTTATGGTCCTATAAATATTATCATGCTATAGTAGGAAAACAATAATTAGGCTAGAAATGGAAACATATCAGTTCTTGCTTGCCCTTGGTTGTGACTGGCAGTGAAACCTTAACCTCTCTGGCCTTGGTTTTTCTCAGTTGTAAAATAAATAAAGTGTTAGACCACAGATGACCATGAAGAATACTTTGAGCTTTAAAATTCTATGTAAGGCCCCAAGAGCCAGAGGTGGCCATGGGCTGGGAAAAGAACCAGGAAATCAGCCTGCCCTTCCTGTGAGCCAGCAAGTACATGGGCTGGGAGACAAGAAGAGCACCCGCGACACACACACCTCCCACCCACTGTGTAGGCAACAGGCTGATTTGAAGGAACACAGACTGAGATGATAGCAACTGAGGTACAAAAACAACTTGATGCTAGTACTGATTGATTGACTTTGCAGGCCTGGAGCCAGTAGTCTGAGCACCTGTTTAGAGGATAACAATGTGCAAAAAGGCAATTTCCTTCTGTCTTTTTTTTGAAATTTGATATTGTTCTCATTGTTTTGTTCTGTTTTATTGTTTTGTTTATTCCCTTTCAAATAAAAAAAAAATTCTGTATAAGAACCTCATAAAGGGGCCGGGGATTTAGTTCAGTGGCATAGATTCCTGCTTGGGAAGTGTGAGGTCGTGAGTTCGATCCCCAGCACCAAAAAAAAAAAAAAAAGAAAAAGAAAGAACCTCATAAGGAATAGCAGTAGAAGGGACTAAGGAAAAGTTAGCCGTAACATAAAAGTGAAAAATGAATATAAAAATTGCTCAATTTTTTAAACCAATAAAATATACATAGCACTGTAGAAAAAAATATATATATTATATGCACATACAAAACATATATTATATAACACATAGAGATTGCTGTCCTCTTAATGAAAAAAACTGTGAACCAACAATTGAACACATTAGCTAAGACTTCTATATTTGCATAATAATATACCATGCAAGTTATACAGGAAATTAATTCATTAGTATTGAAAATTTGAGAAATACTACTACTACTTGAAGTACCGAGCAAACATATGCAATTTCCTAGTTATGTAAACCTAATAAAAAAGAGAAGGCAACTTTTAGTGTATGATTTTTTAAAAATTCTTATTGTTATTTCTATGTTTGCAGTACGTACTGGCTACATTTGTTGTGGGGAGCTGGTACATGTACAGCACATACCTTACTTCTTTTTGCCTCTCTTCTTCATCCCCTTTCTCCCCCTTCCTCCATCTTTTGATCTAACAAACCCTAAAATGAATGACTTGGTGACTACTTGCCGAAAGTCCAAAAGGAGAAGGGAACATTAATACTTTCTCTAATACAAATCAGGCTGTGATAAGGTTATTTACAGGCAGTTCATAAACTGAAAAGAACATAGAGAAGAAGATGTGGAAAGAAATTATTCTGAGGCCTTGAGATTTGTTTTAAAAGTTGAAGAGAAGCCCTTGTCTGCACTCTGTGGGACAGGATTCATCCTTTTGGAAAAAATCTAGCAGAGGTCAGAGAAGGCTGGATTTCACTGGGTCCTATTTTCCCCTTTTAGAGGTGAAGGCAGCCAGAAGGATAAGCACCTTGCCCTGTGCTAAGTATTTGGCAGTTACACCAGAACTAACTCCCAGTTAGGAGCTCACTGCTACTCTTTTCCCTGTGTGGATCCAAAACAAATGCTTCCCTCCCTGACTTAGGGCAACGGTCCTCCTGGGATAAATAGGATATTCTGTTACTTCTCCCCTCCAGAGAAGTTCCTTCCAAGCCATGAAGTTTTTCCCAAGCTGACTAATGCTTTGCTTGGTCAGAACAGTTTTTGAGCCATCACTCTAAATATGCTCTCCCAGCTGAGCAACCTTAAGAACCAGATTCATACCCACTGACTTCACTGTGTTACTCCCAGGAGTGGTACAGCCAGCATGGCCTGTCTGATGTAGATTCGTAACTCACTTGCCAAGTATCATACAAGGAATGGGATCTCTCTGAGGGACTTGGGGTGGCAGATGAGATATAAATTCTCTCTGTCTCAGTTTTCTTATCTGTTACAAGAGGAAGAGTTCCATTTAAATTTTAAATAATTATTAATGTTTTTAAGCCTAGCTAAATCCCCGGCACAGACACAAATCTAAATCTAAATCTAAATAGATCTATATGTTTTATTTTGTTTTTGTTTTTTGAAACAAAATCTCACTATGTAGGCCCAGTTGGTCTTCAAACTCACAGTGATCCTTCTGCTCTAACTTCCCGAGGGCTGGGATTACAGGCCTTCGCTACCACACCTGGAAGGAAGAAAGTAGATCTTTACTAGTTTATTTCTTTACTTCACAAGAGGAAGTAAAGAAGCATTTGTTTTGGATCCACACAGGGAAAGAAGAAAGTAGATCTTATCTAGTTTATTTCTTTACTTCACAAGAGGAAATGGATCAGGAAGATTTTTTGTTGTGGCTGTTAAAAAATAGTCACCTACCTAGATTAGTGAGAAACCTGAAAAAAATCAGCTTTCAGTGCTTCAGTCTCTGTCTGCCATGTGCTCCCCTATTCAGGATGCTATATAAATGTGATGACCTAGAACATGTAAAATCATATACTCCTATTGATTCTTTGCAAGGCATAAGATGGTGATCTCCTGCACTATCAAGGCAGTCATCCTTCCCTCCAAATTAATTTTGTTTCTTGTAAATTATGTGGTAAATCTTACCATGTAATTTCAGATACAGAGACAGATCTGGAGTCAACTCCTGCTGCCTATAATTTTGAGATGATCAAGCTAGGTCATGATGAAAGAGGAAGCAAATAACAGGAAGAGCAAAGAACATTGCTAGAACATTGCTTTATAAAGCTACGGACTCTCAGGGGATAGAGGCAGCCCTAACCCTTGCTCTCTCATTCCCTCTACTCCAAGGGAAGTTAGCAGACCTTGCTTCACCCACTTTCACTCCTCTCATTCACATTTCAGGTTACTTTTGGATAATTTAATTCAGACTCCTAATCACCTGGCCAAGTGTGGATAAAAATGGCCACAAGGAGGAGCAGATACTAAGCCAAAATTCTCCACCACCCTGAGTGACCATTTGGTATTTGCCTGAGGGCTACTTCACTTTAAATCATACAGCTGTAACCAAGACCCTGCTATGATCTGCAGGAGAACAATGTAAAACAAGTGGCAAGGGATTCTGAAGGACATACCACCCAGAGCTCTGCTACCTGAGTGAGACAGGCAGTAGGGAGAAGGCAGGAAAACTGCCTTTCATGGAGTTTCTTTGAAGGTGAGGCAACTGTGGGATGGAAGAGCGTTGGAAGAAACACAGAAGAATTAAAATTATTTCCCCATGTTAAACTGGGTTTAGAGGCCAGTGCTGTCTCCTAGACCATCCTTCTCTATATAGAACAATAGCAACTTTCAAAATAAGAAAAAGAAAGATTCTTCTTAAAGACAGGAGTCATTCACGGACTTGAAATCAGACCACACTGCAGCTCTGTCTGCAAAAATAATGGTTTTTCCTGACATTTTAAACAGCACAATTTAACGACTCAGTGTTTCATTTGACATTTAAGAACTCATCCATCTCCAAGAAGCTTATTGGCAAATCTTCTCAGTTCCAGAAATTAGCAAATACAGTGTGCATGAGAACACATCTACAGAAGCCCAAACACTCTTTAAAAAGAAAGCTCAAGGCACCCTTAATAAACGAATTATTACCTGTACTGAGCTGGACCGGCCTCTTTCTCAGCCTCTGCCAGTACAGCTTTCATAAACCGCTTGCCCTTTCAAGCTGAATGCAATGGAAAAGCAAATATTAAAGACTGGAGTTTTCTGAGTTGGAACTGTGGCTATCTTGCTGCTTACAAGCTGTGTGACCTTTGGCACATTACCTAACCTCTCTAAGACTTGTTTTCTTCATTTCTAAAGTAATAGTTCCTGTCTTACTGGGTTAAGATGATGAAATAGGTCAATATTGCAAAGAATTTGGAGCAACCTGGCAGAATAAAAGCCATATATATGTTGTTTGTTAGAGAATTACAAACTACATGTATGTGCTTACTTCAAGGTCATTTGTATGCTAATTATTACTATATGTGACTCTAGCTGAAACCAATCAATACATGACATTCATCCTGATCCTTGTTACTGTTTTGTGGATGCCACATAGTTCCAATCAGAGCCAGTGGAATGGTAGGTGTCTGCTTCTGGGATTTCTGGAGAAGAGGAAATGACTCTTGTTAGGGTTGATGTCTGGATATAGTGTGGAGCTGCAGCTGCCACCTTTCAAACATAAGAGAAGAACCTCTGTGAGAATAACAGAGAGTGAAACAGACCCATGCAGAGAAATCTGTTGACATTGTCTGAGCCTCTGATCATGGGATGACTGAAGCCAAACCGGCCAGATTTCTCAACTATGACTCCTCCATTACATTTCCCATATTCCTTCAATTAGTTTAGGCTGAGTTTTTCTTGTAGTCTGTTTATGCCTTGCAATTAAAAGATACCAAACTTGGGCTGGGAATTTAGCTCAGCAGCGTAAGTGCCAACCTGGCAAGTGTGCGGTCATGAGTTTGATCCCATATACAGAAAGAAAGAAAGAAAGAAAGAAAGAAAGAAAGAAAGAAAGAAAGAAAGAACCAAATTCATGCAATTCTCATTATGGCTCAGGGTCCACAATGTTCATCATGGCCAAGCAGTGACAATCTAGAGTCTCTGCACCAAGAAGCACAGAACTTCCATGGTTGCTGAATCAGCATTGAAAATGTCAAATTCTGGCTTTGGGAATATTCTCAGGTTGCCTCACTTTTCCTGGTTTAAGTTTCCTCATCTGGAAATCTGAAAATTAACTAAGTAATCTTCTTTATTCTCCCAACTCTAAAATTTTATGACCAAACTTGGCTACTGTTGAGGTTTCTCATAGGCTCTTTTTTCATTAGCTATAAGGTCAAGAAAAATAATTCCCAAAGAATGATTTGCTTTTTTGTTTGGTTGGTTGTTTGGTTGGTTGCTGGGCATTTTTAAGGGGGAAGATGGAAAGGGATGGAGGGGAATCAACCTAGTGATGATTTACATTCATTTTCAACAACTTTGCCTTATTTCATACATCGCATTGGAATTATGTACTTACTTTGGTGTAGAAAAAACAGGTTAGGTTAAAAAAAGACTGAAGAAGCTTTTGTAGTCAGTCAGCAGGCAGAGTTTATATTAGTTCTCTGCAATCAGCAATACAAAACTGGCCACAGAAACAATCATCTACTGTTATCTGCCATGATATCTGTCCCTCTTCCTCTTGATCATCACATTCTATGCTGTTCCAGGGTGATACTGGTTCTTGTACACACTTACAGAAGTTGAGAGCAGAGGGCAAAGAGCTGTGATACAAATGCAAAATTACAGAATTAAAGATAGTATCATAAACCCTGTTAGAGAGCTCTTAGCAACTGACTTCCATTTTTTACAACATACTTGATACCTGAAAGAGGAAGGAAAATGACAGTTTCTGATCAAGTTAGACACATATTTCTTCATCCAAGAACTAAAGCCTATATGTATGATTCATAAGAAAGATCTTCAAACCAGACGTGGTGGTGCACACCTGTAATCTGAGAAAATGAACACTCTGAGAAAATGAAATGGGAAGGTGGAGAATTTGAGATCTGCCTGGGAAACTTAGAAACTTAGCAAGATTTTATCTCAGAATAAAAAATATAAAAGGCCTGAGGATGTAGCTCAGAATGAAGGCCCTGAGTTCACTTCCAAGTCCAAAAAAAGAGAAAAAAATCTTCAAACATGATCCTAATGAATTGATCCCTCATTTCCTAGCCCATCACCAATTAGAAAAAGTCACTTACTATAAGAAAATGAGAATAGATAGTAGAAATGAAGTCAACAAGCAGCCAACAACTGCATTTCCAGCATTTTGGAAGGCTGAGGCAAGGGGGTTGTAAATTTCTTTTCTTTTCTTTTTTTTTTTTTTTGGTACCAGGAATTGAACTTGTGATCTTGCATTTGCCAAGCAGGTGCTTATGATGTTGAGCTAAATCTCCGGCCCTGAGGATTGTAAATTTCAACCTAGTTGGGGAAACTTAACAAGACCTTGTCTCAAAATTTAAACATAAAATAGAATAAAGATTAGGGGACGTAGCTCAGTGAGAAGCCCCTGAGTCCAGTTTCTAGCACCGTAAAAATAAAATGAAAACCAACATAACTTAAAATGAGAACCTCAGGGGTCTAAGGTCATTTACATACACCTCAATAACACTTGCTGAGGTGTAGTACTTTTCTTCTTATTGAACAAACATTTAGGGCTTACTATGTGTGTATTAAATAAAAAAGATTCTAAGATTGGTTTA
This sequence comes from Hydrochoerus hydrochaeris, assembly GCA_004027455.1. NCBI lineage: Eukaryota > Metazoa > Chordata > Mammalia > Rodentia > Hydrochaeridae > Hydrochoerus > Hydrochoerus hydrochaeris. The sequence continues at coordinate 124,933 of PVLA01005887.1, forward strand.
TTTTTGGCCAAAAAATATTTAGTCCTCTTAATAGCCCAGTAATATACAAATAATACAATAGTATACAATAATATTCCTCATGGCCATACAACTCATTACTGGCAGAACAAGGATTCAACTCAAGTGGTCTAGATTCAAGGACCAGTCATTCAGCCACCTCCCCACTGGCTCCCCTGAGCAAGCCTGACAGCCAGTACTGTAACCACCAGCCACTGTTTATGACCACCATCCACAAATGTAAAGCAGATAACCAACATATTCCGATCAATAAAGTCAACAAGGGGAAAATTCTATGTAAAATATTTTCTTCCAAACTAATGATACTAATAAAAACTAATAATATTAGAGTACAATATTAGTAAATTTGTTACTTATGAATTAAAAACTCGTATCTGGAAATTTCATTGACCTGAATCTCCTCATTCTCTGTTGATAACAGATAAGTAAAACAGCAGTGTTACAGCATAAATTATTTTGTACCTCTACACTGAAATTTGCTTACCTTACAAAGCCTCTATACAGCAAAGATATCCCCACAGTCAAAAAAGAAAAATCATTAATTTGCAGACTAAAAATAAGTGGCCGGAATTTAAAACTCTGTCTCCTGGTAATGAGATTTATGATTATTAGAAGTATTTTCCTAGATAGAATATCAAGCCTATCATATATGATAATATATTTATGTTTGTAATTTTTTATTTATTTGTTCTGTTAAAATAGGGTTTTGCTGTCTTGCTCAGGCTGGTGTTGAACTCTCAGGCTCAAAATATGCCCCTACTGCAGCCTCTTAAGTAGACTATAAGTGTACCCACCACATTTGGCTCCTATTTCTGGTTATAGTTTTGTGCGGTGGCTTGTTTTGACCCTACCCATGATAATATAACTTAAATATTTAGAGAATAAAGTCTCTAATAAAGAATAATAAAGGGCCAGGTATTTAGCTCAGCAGCATAAGTGCCTGCCTTGCAAGAGCACAGTCATAATTAGATCCCTGGTACCAAAAAAAGAATAATAAAAAGTTTGGCCCTTGCAGCTTTTTTATTTATGGAAGAAATAACTTTTTGGAATTCTCTGGAACGTTTTTGTTGACATCATAGTTACACCATCCTTTACCCCTGTATTAATTTTGCTTCTAAACCACTAATTATAGGGTTGGTTTTAGTCAAAGTAGGAGTAGCTCTGTGCGTGTGTGTGTGTGTGTGTGTGTGTGTGTGAGAGAGAGAGAGAGAGAGAGAGAGAGAGAGAGAGAGAGAGAGAGAGAAACAATTGTTGTGCAGCCAAAACAAGATCTGTTTGCTTCTTTAAAAGAATTAGCGAAAGTGTGCATGCCAAGACAGCAGCCAGAGGAAGAAGTCCAGCGCTGGCTATAGAAGCAAGCCAGAGAAAATGGAGCCAAAGATAATCTGGCTGAAGGAAAGAAAGATGACAGAAGTGATGAACCTAATGCATATCCAACACGGAGCACGTTTAACCTTTCATTATCATCACATGTGGATGTGGGTTTCCTGTAAATTCTTCATGACTCAGATGTGACCCACATTCATCCAGGCCAAATGAGAAACTGATTCTAGTGTTCTAAATGTTCCCTGAAATTCACCTCTCCTTACTTCATTGATCAATATGAAATTCATATTGCCTGTCTTTATCGGTTTTTAAATGGGTTTATACTTTATATGTTAGGTATTCTGTGCTTATGAGTTGAACCACTAGGGAATGGCTTCATTTGTCATTTTGTATCTTCAGCACTAGGTCTTAGAAAGAGTGTTTTTTTTGATTCATTGGTGAAAGAAGGTAATAGGTTGCAAATACCTGAATAACCTGTGACCAGATACTTAACTCATATGAGCCTCTGTTTTCTCTTCTAAAATCAAAGTGGGGTCTTGTGTGTAACGGGCAATGAATGGAAGGTTGTATTTTTTTCTCTATTCTTATTTTTAGCTAAAATTCATGTGATTCATGATACATGATAAATGTGAGTTGAGTCTTTGGTTATGACATAAAAAATGAAATATAGGTTCCTTGATTAACTGTATTACATGGTTTCTTACTTTGTTTGTCACTTTTTTTTTTTTTTTTTTGGTACCAGGGATCAAACTCAGGACCTCACACCTGCCAGGCAAGCACTTAAGCCACTGAGCTAAATCCCCACCCCTTGTTTATCACATTTTAACAATTCATACAGAAGAGTGTTCTACACTAACAACAAAATCACTGAGAGAGAAATAAGAGAAGCCACACCCTTCACAATAGCATCCAAAAAAATGAAATACTTAGGAATTGATCTAATGAAAGAAGTAAAAGAGCTATACAGGGAAAATTATAATACCCTGAAAAAAGAAATTGAAGAGGACCTCAGAAAATGGAAAGACATCCCTTGTTCATAGATAAGAAGAATAAATATTGAGAAAATGGCCATTCTCCCAAAACTGTTATACAGATTCAATGCAATCCCAATGAGAATACCACTAACATACCTCATAGATCTAGAGAAATCACTCCTAAAATTCATCTGGAACAATAAGAGACCTAGAATAGCTAAGGCAATTCTGGGCAACAAAGGCAAGGCAGGAGGCATCACAATCCCTGACTTGAAGTTATACTACAAAATACTGTTATAAAATCAACATGGTACTGGAATAAAAACAGATCTGAAGATCAATGGAATAGAGTAGAAGATACAACAACTATGAACACATTCAACCACCTTATCTTTGATAAAGGGGCCAAACACATCCACTGGAAGAACGATAGTCTCTTTAATAAATAGTGCTGGAAAAACTGGCTATCCATATGCCAAAAACTAAAACTAGACCCATGCCTATCACCATGTACTAAACTAAAATCTAAATGGATCAAAGATGTAAATATTAAAACAGAAACACTAAATCTGTTAGAAGACAAAGTAGGTAAAAATCTTGAAGACATAGGGTAGGTAGAAAATTCATGAACAAGAATCAAACCGCATGGGAAGTACTTCCCAGAATCAATAACTGGGATCACACCTTATAAAAAGAGTTTCTGCATGTCCAAAGAAATCTCCAGCATAGTGAAAAGAAAACCTACAAACTGGGAAAAAAAAATCTTAGTGAACTGTTCCTCAGACAAAGGACTTCTGTCTAGAACTTATAAAGAATTTTAAAAAATAAGACCCCCAAAATTCAAAGACCCAATCCAAAAATGGGCATCCAAGATGAAAATGGGCATCTCAGATGAAGAAATACAAATGGCAAATAAATACATGAAAAAATGTTCAGCATCATTAGTCATTAGAGAAATGCAAATCAAAACCACACTAAAATTCCATCTCATTCCAGAAAGAATGGCCAGGGCAAAGAAACTACCAACAACAAATGCTGGAGAGGCTTCGGGAAAAAGGAACTCTTCTGCACTGTTGGTGAGAATGTAGACTGGTGCAACAACTGTGGAGGTCAGTCTGGAGAGTCCTCAAAAAGCTGGGTTTGGAGGTTCCATTTGACCCAGGTATTCCACTCCTAGGCATATTCCCAGAAGAACTGAAAACATCATACCACAGTGATATATGTGCACCCATGTTTATAGCAGCACAATTTGTAATAGCCAGATCTTGGAAACAACCTAAATGTCCATCAACTGAGGAATGGCTAAAAAAGATATGGTATTTTTATACAATGGAGTACTACTCTGCTGTAAAGAATGATCACATTGAGATATTTATAATTAAATGGATGCAACTTGAGACTATACTCTTAAGGGAAATAAATCAAACTCACATGTATAAATGCCATATAGTCTCCCTAGTGTAAGAAAGGGTAAGAGTACATAAGATTTTATGGTAATCATGATTCCCCATTGCATCGCTTTGAAGCCTTACAATGTTTTCATTCATTGGTTGGAATGGTTTTATTCTGTTTTGTTTGATTTTACTATGTGATGGTATGAACAGCTATTTTGAAGAAAACAAGACATTATGGCAGCCATTGCTGATTTAATGCCATCTTGCTTTGAAGTCCTACCATGCTTTTGTTCTTTTGTTACCATTGGTTCTATCATGTTGTGTCTTATCGGATTTTAATATGTGATAGTATTAACAAATTTTTTATGGAAAATGAGACATTATAGTAGCCATTGTTCATTTTCTGTTATTTGGTTCAGAATTCCCTGTAATACTTTCATGCTCTTGATGGTTTTATTCTATTTTGTTATGTTTGATATTATTGTGTGTGAAGCTATGCTTAATTATTTCAAAGAAAGAGACATTATGGTAGCTACTGTTAATATCCAGTTGTCTTGTTGTGAAGTGCTGTGTTGTTTACATTGTTCTGTTCTGATCTGCTTTGTTCTGTCCTCTTTTGTTTTATTCTCTTTAAAATAAAATTTTTAAAAAAAGAGTGTTCTGCAGCAGAAATGGTTCCCTAAATTGAATCCTTGGCCAAATCATTCTTTTTCTGGACCTCAGGTTTCTCATTTATAAGTGTAGACTTGACAAACCTCCTAAGATCTCTTCCTACTCAGGAAATCCCAACTCCAACATACATTTCTTCCCATACTTACAATGATATAATAAATAATATTTTACATGAACTCCAAAGTGAATCCTCATTATAAAAAAATTAAGTCTTCAGTAGTGTGAGGAATTAGATCCACTACCCAGCTAAGTAGTTTGAAAATTTAAATGAATGAATTGGGTTCTTACCATAAAGCGCACTAGTCATAGGTGTCACCATAGAATTGATTTGCTTTATAAGGGCAAAAACATTTCCACTACTCAATCTCATTTAAACTGACCGTGATTAAGAGACATGCTGATTTTCATTTATATCACTGCTCAAAATAATCCATGCTGAAAGAGGAAGAGGCATTTTTACAGTCCCACTGAGGCCAACTAAAATATCTACATGAACCAAGCTGTTTTAGAAAATATGAACAAAATGGTTGCTTTAGGATATATGAACAAAGTTTATGATAAATCAATGACAGTTGTTTTTCCTCTGAGCTTAGATATTTGACAAGGTCTGAGAAAGTTTTAGACAAGAAAAAATTGATAGTTCAGTTTAATTCTCAGACACAGAAACAAAGAAATCAGTGGCTGGACACATTCCTTTCCAGTGATGAAGTTCTGTAACATGCAGCTACCTACTGGGCAGAGGCTCCATGTCATTAGGCACCTTCAAAATCGGTGTCACGGATTTGGGATTTTCTAAATTGACACAGACTTTATGAAGCCACTGCAGTTGACATGTTTTAAGAGTAGAAAGCTGAGGGCCAGTCAAAAGAGTGACCTGCCTGAAATTACATAACCAGATAAGGCAGGACAGGAGTCTTCCTGTGACCAAAATTTTGGTGCATTTTCTCCTTTACCAACATTATTTTGTGGAACTATTTGAATATTTTCATACTTCAAGGCCCAACAGGGAATTATGGCACAAAATATGGAGTAAGTTTTTGTTTGAACCAAATATCAAATTTTATAATAAAGGTTACATTAATTAAGGCCATAGGTATTGATGCTGATAGGTTTCATGCTGTCCCCAAATACAGCATCTTGGCATTTGAGGAAACAGTAGAAGTAGGAAGGTCACTGCCACTGTCCCTTTCCCCCCTAAAACAGATCATAAAATCTTCATTCCAGAGGTACCTTCCCTGAATCCAGAGGAAAGGAATATCCTTTTCCTTGAAGACACAGAGATGCTGTCATGGTGTATGTCAGTGGTTCCCAAGCCTCATGAATTACCGACTGGACCAAATCTAGCATCTGTGATTGGTTCATTGTCTAGTGCTTGGATTGGTGGTATGAATGCTACACCCATCTAGGGGTGGAGCCAGGATATGGTGTAATGGCAAGAAGAAGGTTTGTCTCTCTCTCTTTCCAGTTCTTGCCTTGCTGTTTGCAGCTGCCATGAACTGCAGCCCGCCATGCCACCCTTCCTTGGAGCCAACTGAGTATGGACTGAAACCTACAAAATTGTGAGAAATAAATCTTTCCTTCCCTAACTTTGGGTGTCAGGTATTTTGTCTCAACAATGAATAAAAAGTAACTAAGATGCCAAGAGGACTCTAAACAAACAAGTTTGATTAAGTTTCCCCCAGTTTATTACCCTGAGATCAGACTCATTTTACTCATCGTATTTCTGCAGGACTAACCACTCTTAATCAGATATAAGCATAAACCTATAGACATTTCTCTTGTTCTTTGGGCATTTTCAAAAAGTTCACTTCCTAAAGTTCCTGTTTCATGTAAAATTTACATTAAATGAACTTGTATGCTTTTTTCTTGTTAACCTATCTTTAATATAGGTGTCTCAGACATGAACCTCGTGAAGAATGAGGAAAAAATAGTAACTTTTTCTCCACTACAGTAAAATCTAGACAAAGAGATCTGCAGAACATAATGAAGTTCCCAGAGGTTAGACCTACATATAAATGGAATCGTGATGAATGAAAGTTGTGGATTGCCCAGGGATTTAGCTCAGTGACACACGTGCCTGCCTGGCACGTGCAAATTTGTGAGCTTGATCCCCAGTACAAAAAGAAAAAAAAAGTTATGGATTAGCAAAGGAGAAGATAATAATATCTAATAAATAGCATGGGAGTAAATGATCATCCATATGGGAAAAAAAAACCTGTATCACTGCTGCTACTGCTAGATCTAAAATATTTCCCCTAAATTTTCAAGTGTTTGAATAGTGTAATTGGATTGTGGACATGCTGTACTCATCAATGGACTCATCTATTGATGAGTTCAGTAACTCGGTGTGTTGTTAGGAGGTGGGACCTAGTTGGAGGTGGGTCACTGAAGGTGTGACCTGAAAGGATAAATTCTTCTCCCTGGTTCCTGGCTTTATTTTCGGCTTCTGGCTGAACAACTTTTTGTCCACCATGCTCCTCTGCAATCCTGCCTTGGAATCAACTGATCTTGAACTGAAACTATGAGCCAAACTAAATCTCTCTTCCTTTAAATTGTGGGTGTCAGGTACTTCGCCCAGTAGCAAGAAAGTGACAAAAACAACTATTTCAAACTGCGTGCAATGCACATGCAAAACAATTTCAATTGATGAAACATAAAAAAGCCAAAACTTTAAAATGTTTAGAAGAAAAGCAAGAGAGTATGTTTTTGACATTGGGACAGGGAAGAATTTCTCAAAACATAAAATCACAGGAAAATGTTCATTAACTCAACTAAATTTTAAAAATATATCAAAAGGGTTTGGGGATTTAGCTCAGTGGCTCAAGCACTTTCTTGGTAAGCATGAGGTTGTGAGTTGAATCCCTGCCACAAAAAAATAAAATGAAATTATATATATATATATATATATATATCTCTCAAAGGGTACCTGTATATAGTTACACTCACTTGTAAATATTTATTGAGCCATACCTTTAAGACTTGTGTGTTTTGTGTCTATTACATGTTAATTTTACAAATTTACATGCAATATAAGATGTTAACAGATAATGCAGAGAATAGGAAATCTGGACAGTGGAAATGAAAAAATGTTCACATGTAAATGGGAATGAAAAACGTAATGGAGATATATGTTTTACACATTTAGTTACTAAATCTGGCAATAAGTTATTGGTGAAACTATTAAACATCAGAAATGTGGGCCAGGAATATAGCTCAGTGGTGCAGCACAATCTTTATATTTTGCTGGTAAGAACAAAGATTGGTAAACAGTACATGTTCAAAAGGTGGGGTGGGGTGGGGCTAGAGATTTAGCTCAGTGGCATGAGCGCCTCCTGGCAAGCACAAAGTCTTAAATTTGATCCCCAGTACCAAGAAAAAAAAAAAAAAGATTACATGTTCACAGGGAGACATAAAGCATTTTTCATAATAACAAAAAAAATTGTAAATCCAGCCAACCAAAGAACAGATTAATAAAATAGTCAAATTAGAATACTATAGACTGAGAAAATTAGAATTCTATATGACTGAGAAAATAAATGAAGCAGAGCTAAACATCCCAACATCCCAACATTTTACATTATAACACTAACCAAGAAGAATTTTCATAAGAATTACAACAGGAGATTTTGCTTTAGGGTAATAGCTGGCTTTGTCTTAACTGAGAGTTTATCAAAATCCTTTAGGAGAGTCAGGAGGCCAGGGCCCAAGTGAATACTAAAAAATATCAAACTTGCCGCAATTGGAATATGTGGCAGGGCATCATATAAGCCAGGTACTGCATATCGGGCAGCAGGAAGTTCTCCAGAACTTCTCTTCTCACCTTGACCAACCTCCAGCTGTCAGGAATAGGTCCTAACAGAACATATTTGGGAGGAAGAAGTTTATGTGTCCTCAACTAACCCAAGAAGGAAGGGAATAGATTCAAGCTTCATTTGTATATGACTCAAGAAAGCCAAGTACAGATACACATTGTGCCAGGTTCATCCAGCCATTTTTAGTTCAAAATGGTGATAACATATGTGCCTCTTGAGTCACACTGCTCCAATCTGGCTCCCTCCAGTTCAGACTCATTTATCATCTTCAGGAGAACAAGTGTTCACTCTCCTGCTGTGGTGGTAATAAGGCCATTTCCCAGTAGTATGAAGTGCAGAGGAGGAACCCAGGCATCTGAATGCTTCTTATCAATCCTCTTTACTTTGTCCATCAGTCCTCCCTGCTTTGTGGCTACCCTCTGCTCCCAGACGCCACCAATTTTGAGGAATGTGTGCTATAAATCCTTCCCTTCTCCAGTGTTCATTTCAGATTTAGCTTTCTTGAGTTTACTAAGTCCATTTCCATATATACATGTGGTTTTCAGCTTCAAAAATGCTGTTGCAATGGATCCTTTTTGGCATGTAAAACAAAATACGAACGATGCTTAGATGTTAAAAAAAAAAAAGGAAAGAAATCAAACAGGAAATGTGTTATACAAATGATTTTGGGGTGGATTTTCACTGTTCAGTTGGAGACAAGACCATATTTTTTTGTCATTGTAGGTTTATGCTTTAGATTTGAAAATCCTGTATGTGCACTTCAAAGTTTAGGAGAAATTGAAATTATATGTGTATATTAAAACCATGCTTACCTAACAGTGCTTGTAACAAGATGACTACTGTTTAACTGATTATATCTTTTATATATCTTAGCTATGACTAAACAAATAATAAACAAAAAGGATGATATGCAGATATAGTTATGAAAGCATCATCCTACCTCTGTATACATAGAGACTATGGAACTTTCATCTGTTCATAGATAGGGCAGAACCAGAGTTTGAGTTCATAAAGTTTCAGTCTTTCCCTTTTATTGTCAAGAACATGTCAGAGAGTTGACATGATTTGGGTATGGTCATTAGTAGCAAAACTAGAATTATCTATGAAATCTTCTGATTTATGTCAGAATTCTTTTGTTAGAAATCTCAATTTAGTTTTTTTTTTCTTATGATAGTATAACAGTTTAGTTTTGTTCAGTTATTATGAGTAAAGCAGTCAGATAAATGAAACAGTCCAGGGGCCAGGGATTTAGCTCAGTGGCATAAGTGCCTGCCTTGCAAGTGCGTGGTGCCCCACTACCATGCTCCACTTATTTAAGGCCAAGACCAAAAAAGCACGCTGAAAGACTTCTTTCCCCTCTTGGGTTCCACAAGAGCTTTTTTCTTTTTATTGTTTCCAATAAACACTCACCTAATGTCCTCCTTTTGTCCTCAGATTTATTCTTTAATTTTATGAGACAAAGAACTTAGGATTGTATAAAATATACTATTTCAGCAATAGACTCAACCTTCCCCACCAAATATTCAGTTATTCTATTTAGCTTTACCCTATTGATAACATTTAAATCATTCAAATTTCTTATAGATCCCACTTGGTACACCACTAGCAAGAGAAACTAAAATTACATACCTTAAAAGAGTCACCCAACCAGATATTTTTGTGTGAGACATGGGAAAAAATCTTGATCAGTTTCCTATGTTCCTCTGGACTAGCTCTAGTCTTCTCCTTCACATCACTGCTTAACCAGTCCACAACTTGCCAAAAAGGGCTGTGATGTTTCACTTGATGGAAGGTACGAGACAGTGAGTTGCTCATTGTTCCTACACATGTCTTCAATTTTATACTGGCTTACATTTCCATTCCCATGTGTTGCAATACCCCCTCTGATTTTCCACACTGTCTTGGGAGCACAGTCATCTGAGGGGTTAAGGAAGCACATAACCAAAAATAGAATTCAGTTGTGAAAGTTATTGTACGGAGGAAACTGCCTTGGTTTCTTTGCAATCCAGTGTGTATCATAACTTGGAAGGTAATTACATTCTCATTATGTGACATTAAGTATAAGAGGCTTGGGCAGAATTTTCAAAGCCAAACACATAATCAGATAGTTTGCATATCCCAGAGTTTTAAAATTCTCCCAAATAATTACATAAACTTTCCTAATGCACACACACACACACACACACACACACACACCTGAGGTACTGGAAAAGTATTTTTGAATAAATGAATTTTCCAGATTGTTTTTACTTATCTTTTTTTTTTCACAGAAAAAGATTTAGATCTACTTATTCACTTTCACTTCAGAAATCTAAACAGAACTTATAAGTTGCCGGAGTCCAGCTGCAGCAGGGCTAGGGTTTCCCAAAGGTGGACAGGGAGTCGGCGAGTGAGAGACAGAAAACACTGCACACCAGTCTGTGAGTGAATCTGAATCCGCTTTATTTTTTAGAAGCTGGAATATATATATGCTAACCTTGGCAGCAACCCCCAGCCCCAAGCAGGAAGCGCCCCAGGCTTAGCAGGTGT